>SNQJ01S0181988.1:19204-37907 GCA_010110895.2 Picea sitchensis | reverse complement strand
CTTACATTTATTTCTTGGAGATATGAACAGATATGGAGAGATTACTCTCATCTACCAGATGTATTAGGCATTTAAGTCTGATAATGTAAAGTAGGTACATATGAATGTTAGATTAGATATTTTTAGAAGCATAGGAGGGAAAATGAATATAGAGACCCTCACCCTTGTATCATGGTATTATTATTATCATTCATAATTCATAAGTTGGAGAGATGTAATAGAGAGATGTAGAGAAGAACCCATGTAGAAGAGCACTTGAGTTAATGATGCAGGAGCATCGCTAGCACATCAAGCGAGCCAACACGGAGGCAGGAGAGAGCTGGATAAGCCAACACGAAATTTTGAAAACCACTTTGGGAATTGTTGCGAAAGTATTAAATGAGTCATTTAAGAGAGGGCGCACTTGTATATTGTAACAGACCTTGAGCCTTTAAGCTCTCGTCCTTAGGCATATGAATGTTAGATTAGANAGAGGGCGCACTTGTATATTGTAACAGACCTTGAGCCTTTAAGCTCTCGTCCTTAGGTAGATAGACGACATTTATTTTAGTTAATGCTGGTAGGTAGATTTTAATTGTAGATTTGATAGTTTTGGAGTCCGAGAGGGAAAAAAAATATAGACACCCTCATTTGTATTATTGTAACATTATTATTATTATGCAGATATCGAGAACAGGAGCAAGAAGAGAAGAGCAAGCAGAGAATTGTATGAAGAATGCCCATGTACAGATATTGAGTTAATAGAATAAAGCTTTAATTGAATTTCATGGGTTGTGTTGTTTCTCTGTGTATTGATATTATGCTCATGGATGTTTTGATTCCTATCATGCATTGCTTTTATATGCTATGTATGTGATTTCATGGTGAACTTGAAGTCTGAAGGGAAGAAGAAATTAGTTTCAATTGTTTCTCTAAATTGAACCAGAGGATTCCTGCAAGGAGTGTAGTCGAATTGTCCGAAGGAGTGCGTTGACAGAAGGGTTCAATTAGAGATAGATTTTGTTCTCATTTCTTCGACGGTGCAGTTAGGCATAGTGCCGTGCAAGGAGTGCGCAGGACAAGGGAAAAGTCTTAGAGTTGTGATTCTGAGCAAAGTATTGAAAGACTGCTACTGCAGGAGTGCGCAGGGTCAGAAGACTTCAACACTTAGATAAGGTTGAAGGGTTGCCACAAGGAGTGTGCGCAAGAAGTTCTCAAAAGGACTTGAGAAGTTGAGAACAAGCTCAGGAAGAGTAGACCTTCGAATTCAACGAAGGATAAGTGCAGAGAAGCTTCTGTTGGAATTCTGAAGGAAGCATCGTAGGTTGGCCAGCAGGAGCCAAGTATTTGTGGAAGAAGCACTTGATTTATGGTGCAGAAATCATCCAAGGAAGGAATCGACGGTCAGGATTCGCAGAGGAAATTCGCAAAAAATCTTGTCAGCCGTTAGATCTCAGGGAGTTGCGCAGGTGTTAAAGCCCTAGTGTGTAGATAAGGGGTCCCGGGAGGAGTCATCGAGATTTACCCATCGGGGATTTTAGGAGTGTAGAATAGTTACCTCAGGGAATCGTGATTCACGATTTCTCGATAGGATCAGAGCCGTCCAACAATAGGGACACGTGGCAGGAGATCCCGAAGAGTCAGGGACCAGGGAATTGAAAGTCCCGTGCACATGACAATGGGAGTCGCGATATCCCGATACGTGATTTCCTGACGGGGTTAAGGACGTAGTGGAGGAAAAGTGTCAAAAGGTCAACCCTCGCAGGAGCCAACACCAAGTGGCATCGACATATCACAAACTCAAAGGTTCGTGAGTTGGAGCTGCAAGGAATTGCATCAAAAGTTGCGAGGATGCGAAGTTGCGAAAGTGTGACAGGAGGGTACCGACGTCTCGACACATCGGGACTTGGGAGTTGGAAACCCAAGTTCTAGGAGTCGCAAGCAGCGAAGTCGCGAGGGAGGAAAAGTCCCAAAAAAGTGGGAGAGGGTTAGCGTTGAATGAGCCATCGGGAGCCGGGGATCCGTGAGGAAGTGGATCACGATAGCACGAGTGCCGATTTCCCGACGGGGAAATTCCCCACAAGAGCAAGGAACACGTGGGTGAATACCCATCGGGGTTCGGGGATTTGTGAGACCGATCCCGTGAGTTCAAAACTCGCGATCACGTGAGGTCCGATTTCCCTATTTGTAGTCGAGAGATCGTAAGAGACATTCTGTGGGTATTGAGAACTTCCGATAAGGGAGTTGAAGAGAAATTTAGTTCTTCGGGTCGAAGGAGAAGAGAAGGTCCTGTGGGAAAGGACGTGCCGGTGAGGGTGCGGCTGCACCAGAGTGGTATCAGAGAAGGTTAAACTCTTATCTTTCTGAAGAAGAGAGAGAGAGATTTCACCATGCTACCCAGAAGAGAAAGACAATCACCTGATCTAGAGGATAGGGAGGTGAGAAGAAGAGGTAGACCAGCAGGAAATCCAGAAATGGAGAGGCAGATGCGTGATCTTCGAGTGAGACTAGAAGATATGGAAGCAATGCAGAGACGCATAGACAGTGCTGGAGATTTGAGTGACTCCGAAGGAGAAGTTGAAGCTGAACAACAAGGAGAAGTTGCAGCTGAAGATGCAGCCAACGAGCGATTAATTAAAGTATCGCCCGGATGAGTTCGAAGACAAAGATGGACATTCCATCTTATGAAGGGAGTTTGGTTGCAGAAGAGCTTCTAGATTGGATTAGAGCTCTTGACACTTACTTCGATTATGAATATATAGAAGAGGATAAGAAGGTCATGCATGCTGTCACACGCCTAAAAGGACACGCAACATTATGGTGGGACGAGCTTCAAGAAGAAATACGCTGCAAAGGTAAAAAAAATATCAAAAGTTGGGATCGGATGATCGCGAAGATGAAAGCGAAGTTCATCCCAAGGGATTACCAAATTACTTTGTTCAGGAGAATGCAGAACCTGAGACAGAAGCTGACGACAGTGAAAGAATACACTGAGGAATTGTATCGACTGAACATCAGAGTAGGTCATCGGGAGAGCGATGATGAGAAAGTTGCTAGATATCTGAATGGTCTGAGATACGACATTCAGGATGAATTAAGTATGGTTACCATCAGGACGGTGGAGGATGCATACCAGATAGCTTTGAAAGAAGAAGAGAAGCTAAGCCGTAAGAAAGGTCAATGAGGGTGAGGTAGAAGTCAGCCTAGGGGCAAGACAGTTGCCCAGGAGAAATTCTAGAAGCCCAAGGAGGAATGGAAGAAACCTCAGGGTAAGATTGAAAGAGGGGGTAGCTCACAGAAAGGAACATACATTGAATAGAGAGGGCAGCATAATGAACAGAAGGTATATTATGATGACACAAATACTTTTCCTTGTACCAGAGGTAGAGGAAGAGGAAGAGGTGGAGTAATCACATATTTCACATGTGTGAAGAATGGGCATAGGTCATTTGAGTATCCAGAGAAAAAGAAGGAAATTGGAGAAGCTCACATCGCAGAGGCAAAGAGGCGAGGTGCTGAAGCAGAAGACGTAGAAGATGAAAGATCATTGATGATGCGTAAAGTTCTCTTAACACCTGAGAAGGAGGTGGAGGACACAACTCAAAGGAACAAACTTTTCATAACTGCATTCAAGACCAAGGATTGGGTATGCAAGGTTATCATGGACAGTGGTAGCACGGATAATCTCGTTTTGACCGAGATGGTAGAGAAGTTAGAGCTGGAGACAACTGATCACCCGAGTCCATACAAATTTTCATGGCTACAGAAGGGACATCAGGTGAGTTTCACTAAACAGTGTTTAGTTGAATTCAATATAGGTGGATGTAATGATACAATACTCTATGATGTTATTCCCATGGATGTATGTCATCTATTGCTGGGTAGACCATGGAAATATGACAAAAATGTGGTTCATGATGGGAGAATGAACACATATACTTTAGAGAAGGATGGGAGGACACACAGGTTACTTCCGATAAAGGATAAAGAGGTGAAACTAGAAGTAAGAAACACAATACTTCTCATGAGTGGGAAGGAACTTCTCACAGAGATGCAGAAGAAAGAAGATCCACAATTCTTTGTGGTCAGAAAGCCGAGGATTGTTCTAACTAGCATAAGAGTAGATGATCTACCAGATGAGATTCAGGAACTGCTGGAAGAGTTTGTTGACATCATAGTGGATGGATTACCTCGTTCATTGCCACCGATGAGAAGTGTGAGTCACCATATAGACCTCATACCAGGATCTAGTTTGCCAAATAAAGCTGCGTACAAATTGACGCCGCAAGAAAATGAGGAGGTCAAGAGGCAGGTGCAGGAACTGCTGGATAAAGGAATGGTCAGGGAAAGTTTAAGCCCATGTGTTGTTCCGACAATACTTAGTCCAAAGAAGGATGGAGGTTGGAGAATGTGTACCGATTCCAGAGAAATAAATAAAATAACCATCAGGTACAGATTTCCATTGCCGAGAATGGATGATCTGATGGATTGCCTCAGTGGGGAAAAATATTTTTCAAAGATTGATCTGAAGAGCGGATATCACCATATTTGTATGAGGGGAGGCGATGAATGGAAAACATCCTTCAAGACAAATGAAGGACTATATGAATGGCTATTCATGCCATTTGGCTTGACAAATGCACCAATTACATTTATGAGGCTGATGAATGAAATCCTTGGGGAATTCGTCGGGAAGTTTGTCGTCGTATATCTGGATGACATATTGATTTTCAGCAAGACAAAGGCTAAACATTTGAAGAATTTGGCCATTGTGATGAGGAAGCTACAGTAGGAGAAGCTATTGATCAATATGAAGAAGTCCTCATTTATGAAGACAAAGCTCATTTACTTGGGTTTTGTTGTTTCAGAAAATGAATTAAAGATGGATCCAAGTAAGGTGGAAATAATTAAAAATTGGCCATCACCGAGAAATATTTTCGAGGTGAGAAGTTTTCATGGTTTGGCTAGTTTCTACCGGAAGTTCATCAGGAATTCAGTGGGATTAGCGCAGTGATGATGGACACAGTCAAGAAGCAAAATAAATCTTTTCATTGGACAACAGAGGTTGAGAAGAGCTTCAATCTGTTGAAGCGGAAGATCACGGAACAACTGGTTTTGGTGTTGCCAGATTTTGTGAAGACATTTCAGGTGAAATCTGATGCAAGTGGATTTTCCATAGGAGCGGTCTTGAGTCAGGAAGACAGACTAGTTGCATATTTCAGCGAGAAGCTGGATGAAGCAAAACTGAAGTACTCCACATATGATAAAGAATTTTATGCTATCATACAGGTGTTGAAGAAGTGGAGGCATTACTTGATCCCGAAAGAATTTGTATTGTACAGTGATAATCATGCATTACAGTTTGTGAGTCAACAAGAGAAGTTGAATCAGAAACATGCAAAATGGGTAGAATATATGCAGAATTTTACATTTGTAATTAAACATATTTCGGGTACTGCTAACAAAGTGGCTGATGCTTTGAGCAGGAAATGTTTGTTGCTACAGGAATTCCGAGTCAAGACGTTGGGTTTTGAAAATCTCAAGGACATGTATGCAGGAGATGCAGATTTTGGAGAAGCATATGAAGCAGCTGAGAGTCCAGTTCTCAGAGATAGGAGTCCTTGGATAGATTACATGGTCCAGGAGGGATTTCTGTTTAGAGGAAATCAACTGTGTATTCCAAATTTCTCCATGAGGGAGAACCTGTTGAAAGAGAAGCACATCGGTGGATTAGCAGGACACTTTGGCCATGACAAAACATTCACAATGTTGAATGAATCATACTTTTGGCTAGGGATGCGAGAAGATGTCAAGAGGTTTGTTGACAGATGCAAAATTTGCCAGCATTCAAAGGGGAGGAAGCAGAATGTAGGGTTTTATCAGCCATTTCCCATACCAGAAATCCCATAGGAGGCGATAAGCATGGATTTTGTATTGGGTTTGTCGAGGACACAAAGAGGTTTTGATTCGATCTTTGTGGTGGTGGACAGGTTTTCAAAGATGGAACATTTCATTCCATGCCAGAAAACTAGCGATGCGATTCACATTGCAAATTTGTTTTTCAAGGAGGTCATTCGACTCCATGGATTTCCAAAAACATAGTTTNTTGATTCGATCTTTGTGGTGGTGGACAGGTTTTCAAAGATGGAACATTTCATTCCATGCCAGAAAACTAGCGATGCGATTCACATTGCAAATTTGTTTTTCAAGGAGGTCATTCGACTCCATGGATTTCCAAAAACATAGTTTCGGATAGGGACACGAAATTCATAGGGAATTTTTGGAGGACCTTATGGAAGAAGCTAGGAACTAACTTGGAATTTAGTTCTTCCTATCATCCACAGACGGATGGGAAAACAAAAGTACTGAACAAAAGTCTGGGAGACTTACTGAGAAGCTTGGTGACAAAGAACCATAGCAGTTGGGACAATGTGTTGCCACAGGCAGAATTTTCATACAACGATTCGGTGAATCGAAGCATAGACAAAAGTAAATTTGAGATTGTATACGACAGGCAGTCGAGAGGAGTTTCTGAATTGCAAGATTTAGAACAAACTGCGACTAGCAGTGCTAGTGCAGAAGAGTTCATCGAGGCGATGAAAGAACTTCACAGCAAGGTGAAGTAGCGATTGCAAGATTCGAATCAGGAATATAAGTGCAGAGCAGATCAGCATCGAAGGCAAATTCAGTTTGAAGTTGGTGATTTAGTTCTGGTGCACTTGAGGAAAGAAAGGTTCCCAAGGGGAACATACAACAAGCTAAAAATGAAGAAAATTGGGCCATGCAGAGTCCTGAAGAAATTAAGAGAGAATGCGTATGAAATTGAATTACCGGATGGCATCGGGATATCTCTGAAATTCAATGTCTCAGACTTATATCCATATAAGGCTGAGGAATCAGGAGCTGGAAGTGATGAAAAACCAGAAGTCCAGTGGCAGAAGCAGATGTCGATTGCAGAAAAGCCACAGATGGAATGCATACTGGACAAGAGAGTGGGTAGGAAGACTAGGAGAAAATAATACTTTGAGTATCTGGTCAAGTGGAAGAATCACCCAGTGGAATATTCTAGATAGGAGACCGAAGCAGTGATATAGAAGCATGGAAAAACCATGCAGGAGCTCATGGACAGGAGCCCATGAAATTTTTCAAGCCAGGGAGTATGATGCAGGAGCATCGCCAGCACATCAAGCGAGCCAGCGCGGAGGCGGGAGACAGCTGGATAAGCCAACACGAAATTTTGAAAACGCCTTTGGGAATTGTTACACAAGTCTTAAATGAGTCATGTAAGAGAGGGCACACTTGTATATTGTAACGGACCTTGAGCCTTTAAGATCTCGTCCTTAGGTAGATAGACGACATTTATTTTAGTTAATGCTGGCAGGTAGATTTTAATTGTAGATTTGATAGTTTTAGAGTCCGAGAGGGAAAATGAATATAGACAACCTCATTTGTATTATTATAACATTATTATTATTATTATTCAGATATAGAGAACAGGAGAAAGAAGAGAAGAGCAAGCAGAGAATTGTATGAAGAATGCCCATGTACAGATATTGAGTTAATAGAAGAAAGCTTTAATTCAATTTCATGGGTTGTGTTGTTTCTCTGTGTATTGATATTATGCTCATGGATGTTTTTCTTCCTGTCATGCATTGCTTTTATATGCTATGTATGTGATTTCATGGTGAACTTGAAGTCTGGAGGGAAGAAGAAATTAGTTTCAATTGTTTCTCTAAATTGAACCAGAGGATTCCTGCAAGGAGTCCATTCGAATTGTCTGCAAGGAGTGCGTTGACAGAAGGGTTCAATTAGAGACAACTTTTGTTCTCATTTCTTCGATGGTGCAGTTAGGCACAATGCCGTGCAAGGAGTGCGCAGGCCAAGGGAAAAGTCTCAGAGTTGCGATTCTGAGCAAAGTATTGAAAGACTACTGCTGTAGGAGTGCGCAGGGTCAGAAGACTTCAACACTTAGATAAGGTTGAAGGGTTGCCACAAGGAGTGCGTGCAAGAAGTTCTCAAAAGGACTTGAGAAGTCGAGAACAAGCTCAAGAAGAGTAGACCTTCGAATTCAATGAAGGATAAGTACAGAGAAGCTTCTATTGGAATTCTAAAGGAAGCATCGTAGGTTGGCCAGTAGGAGCCAAGTCTTTGTGGAAGAAGCACTTGATTTATGGTGCAGAAATCATCCAAGGAAGGAATCAACGGTCAGGATTCGCAGAGGAAATTCGTGGAAACTCCTGTCAGTCGTTATATCTTGGGGAGTTGCACAGGTGTTAAATCCCTAGTGTGCAGAGAAGGGCTCCCGGGAGGAGTCATCGGGATTTACCCATCGGGGATTTCAGGAGTGTAGAATAGTTACCTCAGGGAATCGCGATCTGTGATTTCTCGATAGGATCAGAGCCCTCCAACAGCAGGGACACATGGCAGGAGATCCCAAAGAGTTGGGTACTGGGGAATTGAAAGTCCCATGCACATGAAAACAGGAGTCGCGATATCCCGATACGCTATTTCCCGAAGGGGTTAAGGACATAGTGGAGGAAAAGTGTCTGAAGGTCAACCCTCATAGGAGCCAATGCCAAGTGGCATTGGCATATCGCGAACTCGGAGGTTCGTGAGTTGGAGAGCAAGGAATTGCATCAAAATTTGCGAGGATGTGAGGTTGCAAAAGTGTGACAGGAGGGTACCGGCGTCTCGACACATCGGGAGTCGGGAGTTGGAAACCCAAGTGCTAGGAGTCGCAAGCAGCGAAGTTGCGAGGGAGGCAAAGTCCCGAAAAAGTGGGAGAGTGTCAGCATTGACTGAGCCATCGAGAGTCAAGGATCCATGAGGCAGTGGATCACGATAGCACAAGTGTCGATTTCCTGACAGGGAAATTCCCAACAAGAGAAAGGAACACGTGGGTGAATACCCATCATGGTTCGGGGATTTGTGAGATCGATCCCGTGAGTTCAAGACTCGCGATCACGCAAGGTCTGATTTCCTGATTTGGAGTCGGGAGATCGTAAGAGACATTCTGTGGGTATTGAGAACTTCCAATAAGGGAGTTGAAGAGTAATTTAGTTCTTCGGGCCGAAGGAGAAGAGAAGGTCCTGTGGGAGAGGACGTGTCGGTGAGGGTGCGGCTGCGCCAGTTAATATATGAAGCTTTGACTCAATTTTCATGGTGTTATGATGCTTACTGTTTACCTTTGTTGAATGGTATGTTTACAGTTGCTTTGTCTCTCTTTGTTATGCATTTATTTCAATGTTGTATTGTGTGTGTGATTTCATGTTGAGTGTATGAAGTCTGAGAGAGGAGAAGAATGAGTTTCGATTGTTTCTCTTCCTGATAATTCCAGCAAGGAGTGCAGTGAACATCCGCATGGTGTGCATTGACGAGGGTCTGAGTTTTATCTCAGAAAGTTTAGGAGAGATATCATTGTTCTCATACCAACTTAAGTGCAGGTGAGGCACAAAGTCATGCAAGGTGTGCACAGGCCAGTTGAAGCCTTGGATTTAATAAATCCAGAAGGAAGGTTGGAGGACCATTTGTTGCAAAGAGTGCACAGGGTTGGAGATCCAAATAAATGTAGGTTATTTGAAGGTTTTTTGCAAGGAGTGCGAGAAGGGATCCTTTTGGAAGTTTGAGTTTATAAGTAAAAGATCAGGAGGGATAGCACTTTGGCACACTATAAAGGAAGATGGAGATCGAAACAATTCAAAGGGAGATAGAGGTCGAAATCATCTGATAGAAGTTGAGTTCAGGAGGGAGAACATTGAGTCATTTGGACATGAGTCATTGAGGAGTGCATCTGGTGGTTATAATTCTCCATGGAGAACTCGTGAAGTCATGTGGACTGTCGGATCCAGAGGAGATGGGAGGTGGTTATGAGTTGGATGAATCCACCATCCTGACATCAAGAATCAATGTGGACCATTGATCGTGGTCTGTCTGAGCCGTGAGATCATTTTGGGAATCTGAGAATTGCAAGTTTGGAGTGTAGGCCAAAACCCTTGGTCACTCAAACTCCTGGTTGATGAAAGGGATTATCAGCAGTGGAATTTTGGAATTTCGGTAATTCAGGGTTTGGCATACCGAAAATATCGACGTAGAGAATCGTGACCCTTGGCATTGAAAATCCCGAAGTCATGAAGCGTGACGTGCCTTTAGTGTGAAACATCGACATCTCGGCAGTTTGGGGTTCGACATTTTGGGAACCCTAATGACAAGGGGTTGGGTGCTTTACACTAAAAACTCCAAAGCTGCTAAACGAGAAGTCTCTCTGGAGTGGAATTTTGGTATTTCGTCTTTTCAGAGTTCGGGAAGTAGAGGAGGCAACGACTTTGGAATCGAGAGTCTCAAACTCTTGATTCACGAAATCCCGAAGAGGGAAAGGAGGAATTCTCGAAAATTCAAGGGACGATAGCCATGGGGCATTGATCAGGATTCGCATTTTTAGGACTCAAGAGGTAGATTTGCATGATCAACATGACTCCCATAATTGTGAAGAGAGAAACATCGAAAAGGTGGGCCCCAAACCTCGGTCAGAAGGTATGCGTGATGAAATTTAAGGGAGGGATCAAAAGGCCATTGATCTCACATTTCATGGGACGTTGAGCCCATTTTGACATTCCAAAATTTCGTAATTTAGGGAATCATAAGGCAAGAAGAACGTTCGTTGGGTCATTCACTCAAGTCCTGAAAAGTCGAATTTTGTGGCAACAGGTGGTGCGCATTCGAATGGTCAACCCTCATTGATGTTACGTATTTCGACAATTGTCAAGAACCATGAAAATACATCGGGACTCTCTAGTTCCCGAAATCCGAAGTCCTCTATGGCTTAGACAAAGGGTTTGATTAACCCTTGGTGTGGTTTTAGTGAAGATCTTGTGTGGATCTTGGCTCGAGGGAAGGGGGTCTGCGCCAATGTGGTATCAGAGCCTGATTGTGTCTGTATATTTGAGGTAGAGAGAAAAGATAAAAAAAATTCAGCCATGCGATTGAGAAGAAGAGATAGGCCAATGCATGATCTAGTAGTGGAAAGGGAAATGTGTGAGTTACATGCCAGACTTGATGCTATGGAGACAACATAGAGGCACACAATCGATGCTAGAGATATCAGTGAGGCTGAAAGTGAAAATGAAGATGGAAACGGAGGAGAAGAAGTAGAAATCGAAGATGTTTCAGATGAATGCCTATTTAGGGTTGTTGCAAGGATAGGTGCTAGAGAAAAAATGGAGATTCCCATGTATGAGGGAGACTTAGATGTTGAAGAGATTCTAGACTGGATTAGATCTCTAGATAAATACTTCATCTATGAGGATGTCGAGGAAGACAAGAAAGTCAAACATGTCGTTACTAGACTTAAAGGGCATGCAACACTGTGGTGGGATGAACTGCAGGATGACAGATGCTACAAGGGCAAGCCAAAAATCAAAAGTTGGGATAGAATGGTTGGAAAGATGAAATCCAAATTTATACACAAGGATTATCAAATCACTCTATTTTGGAGGATGCAAAATTTGAGATAGAATTTGAAGTTAGTGAAGGAGTACATAGAATAATTCTACAGGATAAACATGAGAGCAAGTCATTGGGAGAGCGATGATTAAAAAGTTGTCAGGTACATGAATGGTCTGCGATATGACATCCAAGATAATATGAGCATGATGACCATTCGAAATGTGGAAGATGCTTATCAGATAGATCTGAAAGTTGAAGAGAAGTTGAGCCGGAAACAAGGTCAAAGAGGCCATGGTAGAAGTCAAGCTAGAGGCAAAAAAAATTCCCAAGATATGACTCAGAGACCTAAAGAAGAGGGAAAGAAACCTCAACCTCAACTTGAGAGGGGAGGAAGCTCACAAGGAAGGAAGTGTGATGATAGAAATACATTTCCTCAAGACAAAGGACGAGGAAGAGGCAGAGGAGGTGAAGTGAAATGTTTTGTCTGTGGAAAAATAAGACATACATCCTATGAGTGTCCAGATAGGAAGAAAGATGTTGCTGAAACTCACATTGTCGAAGTTCAAGGAAACAATGTTGAGGCAGAAGATGCTGAGGGAAGAATATCTTTGATGATGAGAAAAGTTCTCTTGAAGCCGGAGAAGGAGACAGAGAACCCAGCCCAAAGAAAGAGTCTGTTTCAGACTCCTTGCAAAACCAAAGACAGAGTATGCAAGGTCATAGTAGACAGTGGTAGCATAGATAATCTCGTATCTATAGAGATGGTAGAAAAGTTGGAGTTGGAGACTGTTGTACATCCAATCCCATACAGAGTTTCATGGCTACAAAAAAGACATCAGGTAAATGTCACTAAACAATGTTTAGTCGAATTCAAAATAGGAGGATATAAAGATGAAATATTATGTGATGTCATTCCCATGGATGTTTGTCATCTATTGTTGGGTAGACCATGGCAATATGACAGAAATGTAATTCATGATGGGAGAAAGAACATATACACCCAGGAGAAAAATGGTAGGACACACATGTTGCTATCAATTAAAGATAAAGAGGTGAAAACAGAGACAAACAACACTGTACTTCTCATGAGTGGGAAGAAAATTCTTCATGAGGTTAATAAGAAGTAAGACAAAAAAATTATTATGATCAGGAAGCCCAAAATTGTTTTGAGCAGTACGAGAATAGATGATCTACTAGAAGAAATCCAGGAGTTGCGAGAAGAGTTTGTTGGTATAGTAGTGGACGAACTACCTTGTTCATTGCCACCTATCAGGAGTATAAGTCATCATATCAACCTTATACCTAGAGCCAATTTGACAAACAAAGAAGAATATCAGTTGACGCCACAGGAGAACGGAGAAGTTAAGAGGCGGGTCCAAAATTTAATGGACAAAGGATTGATTCAAGAAAGCTTGAGTCCATGCATTGTTCCGATAGTGCTTGGCCCAAAGAAAGATGGAGGATGGTGAATGTGTACAGACTCAAGGGAAATCAATAATATTACCATCAGATACAGATTTCCATTACCAAGGATGGACGACTTGATCGATTGCTTGAGTGGAGAAAAATTCTTTTCAAAGATTGATTTGAAAAGCGGATACCATCATATTCGAATGAGAGAAGGTGATGAATGGAAGACAACATTCAAGAAGAATTAGGGGTTGTATGAATGTATTGTCATTCCATTTGGCTTAACGAATGTGCTCAATACTTTCATGAGGTTGATGAACGAAGTCCTGAAGGATTTCATTGGAAAATTCATCATTGTATATCTTGACGATATATTAACTTTCAGCAAGATAGAAACATAACACTTAAAGCATCTAGTTGCAGTAATGAGGAGCTTACAGTAGGAGGAATTTCTGATTAATATGAAGAAATCATCATTTATGAGGATAGAACTCATTTATTTGGGTTTTTTTATCTCTACAAATGAGTTGAAGATGGATCCAGAAAAGATAGATGCGATTAAAAATTAGCCATCACTGAAGAGCGTGTTTGAAGTTCGAAGCTTCCATGGTTTGGCTAGCTTCTATAGGAAATTCATCTGAAACTTCAGTGGAATTAGTGCACCAATGATGGATATGATGAAGAAAAGACATAAATATTTTCATTGGATGGAGGAAGCAGAGAAGAGTTTCAATCTGCTGAAGAAGAAGATCATTGAACAACCAATTCTAGTTTTTCTAGATTTTAGCAAGACATTCCAGGTTAGGTGTGATGTGAGTGGATTTGAAATTGGAGTGATCCTAAGCCAAGACGATAGGCCGATCACATATTTCAGTGAAAAACTAAATGAAGCGAAGATTAAGTACTCCACGTATGACAAGGAATTCTATGCAATCATACAATCATTGAAGAAATGGAGGCACTATTTGGCTCCCAAGAAGTTTGTTTTGTACAACAATAATCATGCTTTGCAATTCATGACTTGATAGGATAAGTTGAACCAAAAACATGTTAATGGGTTGAATACATGCAGAATTTTACTTTTGTGATTAAGCATATTTCTGGAACTGCTAACAAAGTTGTTGATGCTTTGAGTAGGAAATGTTTTCTTATGCAGGAATTTAGAGTCAAGGCTTTGGGTTTTGATAACCTCAAAGAAATATACAGGGATGAGCTATATTTTAAAGAGGCATATGAGACATCTGAGAATCCAGTTCTTAGGGACAGAAGCCAATGGAATGAATACATGATCCAGGATGGATTATTGTTCAAGGGAAATCAACTATGTATTCTAAAATGCTCCATGAGGGAGAATTTTCTGAAGGAAAAACAAAGTGGAGGATTGGTCAGACATTTAGGTCATGACAAGATGTTCTCATAGTTGAATGGCTCATATTTTTGGCTAGGGATGAGGACATATGTCAATAAATTTGTGGACAAGTGCAAGATTTGCCAGCACATGAAAGGAAAAAGGCAGAACACAGGGTTATACCAACCATTACTCATACCTGAAAGGCTATGGGAAACAGTGAGCATGGATTTCATATTGGGACTACCAAGAACACAGAGAGGATATGATTCAATCTTTGTGGTAGTCGACAAATTTTCAAAAATGGCACATTTCATACCATCCCAGAAAACCAGTGACACAACTCATATTGCGAACCTATTTTTCAAGGAAGTAGTCAGACTTCACGACTTGCCAAAGAATATCATGTTTGATTGGGATGCCAAGTTCATAGGGAATTTCTGGAGGACCTTATGGAAGAAGTTGGGGACAAGTTTGTCTTTTAGTTTATCATATCATCCTCTGACGGATGGGAAGACAGAAGTCGTGAACAGGATCTTGGGAGATTTGTTAAGAAGATTAGTGACTGAACACCATAGTCAATGGGATCACATTCTACCACAGACAGAATTCACTTATAATGATTCACTCAATAGAAGCATAGGGCAGAGTCCATTCCAGATTGTATATGGAATGCATCCAAGAGGCGTTTCTGAATTGAAAGATTTGGAACGAAATTAATTCAGGAGTGCTAGTGCAGAGGACTTTGCAGAAAGAATGAAGGAGCTTCACAACCGAGTTAAGGAGTGATTGCAGAGTTCAAGTAAAGAATACAAGCAGAGAGTAGATCAACATAGGCAAGAACTTCAATTTGAAGTTGGTGATCTGGTTCTTTCACATTTAAGGAAGGAAAGGTTCCCAAGGAAAACATATAATAATTTGAAGATGAAAAAGATTGGACTGTGTAAGGTCATAAGGAAATTTGGGGCAAACTCATATGAGATTGAATTACCCGATGGGGTCTAAATATCACTGATATTCAATGTTGCGGATTTGTACCCTTACAGAGATAAAGAAGAAGGATTAGAGGAGGAACCAAAGGAAATTCAATGGACAAACCAAATGCCTATAGCTGTAGAGCCACATATGGAAAGCATAATTGACAAAAGGGTTAGCAAAAAGACCAGGAGAAAAGAGTATTTTGAATACTTGGTCAAATGGAAGGGACATCCAGTTGAAGATGCTAGTTGGGAGGATGAAGCAGTAATTCAAATGCATGGATAGACTGTGCAAAACCTCATGAACAAGAGTTCATGAAAAATTTCAAGCAAGGGAGTATGATGCAGGATCTTCGTACAAAGCCAAAGTTGAAGCACGTCCCTAGCCAAAGGAACAAATGGATGCGCAGATGGGAAAAAGGAGCACGCTTTTATGAAAACGTTTTAAATTTTGAAATTTGAAGAATTAATGTAATAGCTAGGAAAAGGCGTACTTACATTTATGTCTTGGAGATATGAACATATATGGAGAGATTACTCTCATCTTCTAGATGTATTAGGAATTTAAGTATGATAATGTAAAGTAGGTAGATATGAATGTTAGATTTGACAGTTTTAGAAGCATAGGAGGGAAAAGAAATATAGACACCCTCACCCTTGTATCATGGTATTATTATTATCATTCAGAATTCATAAGCTAGATAGATGTAACAGAGAGATGTGGAGAAGAACCCATGTATAGGAGCACTTGAGTTAATATATGAATCTTTGACTCAATTTTCATGGTGTTATGATGCTTACTGTTTACCTTTGTTGAATGGTATGTTTACAGTTGCTTTGTCTCTCTCTGTTATGCATTTATTTCAATGTTATATTGTGTGTGTGATTTCATGTTGAGTGTATGAAGTCTGAGAGAGGAGAAGATTGAGTTTCAATTTTTTCTCTTCCTGAGAATTCTTGCAAGGAGTGCAGTGAACGTCCAAAAGGTGTGCGTTGATGAGGGTATGAGTTTTATCTTAGAAATCTTAGGAGAGATATCATTGTTCTCATACCAGCTGAAGTGTAGGTGAAGCACAGAGCGGTGCAAGGTGTGCACAGGCCAGTTGAAGCCTTCGATTTTACAAATCCAGAAGGAAGGTTGGAAGATCACCATTGCAAAGAGTGCACAAGGTTAGAGATCTAAATAACCACAGGTTATTTGAAGGCTTTCCACAAGGAGTGAGAGCAGGGATCGTTTTGGAAGTTTGAATTTATAAGTAAAAGCTCAGGAGGGATATCACTTTGGAACACTTCAAAGGAATATGGAGATCGAAACGCTTCAAAGGGAGAGGGAGGTTGAAATCGTCTCATAGAAGTTAAGTTCAGGAGGGAGAATGCCGAGTCATTTGGATAGGAGTCATTGAGGAATGCATCTGGTGGTCAGAATTCTCCCTAGAGAACTCGTGAAGTTGCGTGGACCGTCAGATCCAAAGGAGCTGTGAGGTGGTTAGGAGTTGGAAAAATCCACCATCTTGACATCAAGAATCAATGTGGACCATTGATTGTGGTCTGTCTGAGCCGTCAGATCATTTCAAGAATTTGGGACTCACAAATTCAGAGTGCAGGACAAAACCCTTGGTCACTCAAACTCCCGGTTCACGAAAGGGATTATCAGTAGTGGAATTTCAAAATTTTGGTAATTCAGGGTTTGGCATACCAAAAATCCCGATGATAGAGAATTGAGACCCTTGGCATTGAAAATATCGATGTCATGAAGTGCGACATGACTTTAGTGTGAAACATTGACATCTCGGCACTTCAGTGTTCAACATTTCGGGAACCCTGGCGACAGGGGGTCGGGCGCTTTACACTGAAAACTCCAAAGTTGTGAAACGCAAAGTATCTTTGGAGTGGAATTTTGGTATTTCGTATTTCTAGAGTTTAGGAAGTATAGGAGGCAACAACTTTGGAATCGAGAGTCTCAAACTCCCGGTTCACAAAATCCCGAAGAGGGAAAGGAGGAATTCCCGGAAAGTTGAGGGACGATAGTCGTGGGGCACCGATTGGGATTCGGAGTTTCGAGACTCAAGAGGTAGAGTTGCATGATCAACATGACTCCAAAAATCATGAAGAGAGAAATTCTGAAAAGGTGGGCCCCAAGCCTCGGTCATATGGTACACGTGGTGGAAGTTAAGGGAGGGATCAAGCTTCGACGAAATTCCCGAAAGGCCATTTATCTCACATTTCATGGGACATTGAGCCCATTTTGGCATTCTAGAATTTCATAATTTGGGGAATCATAAGGCGAGAGGAACGATCATTGGTTCGTTCACTCATGTCTTGAAAATCTTCTTTTCATGGCAACAGGCAGTGCGCATTGGAATGGTCCACCCTCGTTGACGATCCATATTTTGGCAATTGTCAAGAGCCATGAAAATACATCAGGACTCTCTAGTTCCTGAAAATAAAGTCCTTTTTGGATTTGACAAAGGGTTCAATTAACCCTTGGTGTGGTTTTAGTGAATATCCTGTGTGGATCTCGGCCCGAGGGCAGGGGGTCTTTGTCAGGGATGAAAACAAAAGTTTTTAATCTTGAGTATGAGTTGTAAATGCATGTCAAGAAAGCCTTAAAGAGGGTAAAAAAATTGAATTTCAAATAGATCATTCTCTTTAATAATTTATCCCATAAGGAATCCAAGAAACAAAGTTTGAATAGTTTGCTTCTTCACTCCCAAAGGAGGGAAAAAACCAACAATGCAAAAAAATGAAAAAGCATAAAAAAATAGTGATGTGAAAGGCCATATAGACCATGATCAAGATATGAAATAAGGTATGCTCAATTAATATATCAAGTTGAGAATGGAATTCTTGGCCAAAAATGAGGTTGTAGAAGAGAGTTTGACCCGAGAAAAGAATTTTGAAAATTGACCCCCTTGTGCCGGATTTGGATTGTACCTCACTGATAAAAAATATAGTTACGGAGATCCTCTAACAAACAATTTTTAGGGTGATGGAATCATAGGACAAGGGTCACCCTAGATGGAGTCCAATGCCAGTATTCCAACAGAACTAATGGTTCCTTGATCCGAGGCCCGATTTTCATGTTATGGTGATTTGCATCTCGCCTCCTGAAGCCATTGAGGGAGACAGTGAAAATTTAGTCTAGTGGCACAAAATCACAACCCAACGATGTAAATGAGTTATGTAAGCTACGAAAGGTCTGTATGGACAATTCCCATGTGACCACAATGTTCACAATCACTCAACATAGGGGTTATGAAAGTTCACCCCCTGCGCTAGATTTTCATTCTGTCTCACTGAGCTAAACCCTAGTTCTGGAGATCCCCTAATAAACACTTTTTTGGGTGACGGAATCATAGGAGAGGGATACCCCTAGTTGGAATATGGTGTTAGGATTCCGACAGAACTAACATTTTGTCAATCCGAGGCACAATTTGGTTGCTATGGAAAGTTGCAACTCGCCTCCTGAAGCCATTCAGGGACACAATGACTGTTGGACACACCTACCACACTTAGAGGGGGGGTGAATGAGTGTGGGGATATTTTT
>SNQJ01S0181988.1:0-11095 GCA_010110895.2 Picea sitchensis | reverse complement strand
TTAATTCAATTTCATGGGTTGTGTTGTTTCTCTGTGTATTGATATTATGCTCATGGATGTTTTTCTTCCTGTCATGCATTTCTTTTATATGCTATGTATGTGATTTCATGGTGAACTTGAATTCTGGAGGGAAGAAGAAATTAGTTTCAATTGTTTCTCTAAATTGAACCAGAGGATTCCTGCAAGGAGTCCAGTCGAATTGTCCGCAAGGAGTGCGTTGACAGAAGGGTTCAATTAGAGACAACTTTTGTTCTCATTTCTTCGACGGTGCATTTAGGCACAATGCCGTGCAAGGAGTGCGCAGGCCAAGGGAAAAGTCTCAGAGTTGCGATTCTGAGCAAAGTATTGAAAGACTGCTGCTGCAGGAGTGCGCAGGGTCAGAAGACTTCAACACTTAGATAAGGTTGAAGGGTTGCCACAAGGAGTGCATGCAAGAAGTTCTCAAAAGGATTTGAGAAGTTGAGAACAAGCTCAGGAAGAGTATACCTTCGAATTCAACGAAGGATAAGTGCAGAGAAGCTTCTGTTGGAAGTCTGAAGGAAGCATCGTAGGTTGGCCAGCAGGAGCCAAGTCTTTGTGGAAGAAGCACTTGATTTATGGTGCAGAAATCGTCCAAGGAAGGAATCGACGGTCAGGATTCGCAGAGGAAATTCGTGGAAAATCCTGTCAGCCATTATATCTCGGGGAGTTGTGCAGGTGTTAAATCCCTAGTGTGCAGAGAAGGGGTCCCGGGAGGAGTCATCGGGATTTACCCATTGGGGATTTCAGGAGTGTAGAATAGTTACCTCAGGGAATCGCGATCTGTGATTTCTCGATAGGATCAGAGCCGTCCAACAGCAGGGACACGTGGCAAGAGATCCCAAAGAGTCAGGGACTGGGGAATTGAAAGTCCTGTGCACATGAAAATGGGAGTCGCGATATCCAGATACGCTATTTCCCGAAGGGGTTAAGGACGTAGTGGAGGACAAGTGTCTGAAGGTCAACCCTCGTAGGAGCCAACGCCAAGTGGCATCGACATATCGCAAACTCAGAGGTTCGTGAGTTGGAGAGCAAGAAATTGCATCAAAAGTTGCAAGGATGTGAGGTTGCAAAAGTGTGACAGGAGGGTACCGGCGTCTCGACACATCAGGAGTCGGGAGTTGGAAACCCAAGTGCTAGGAGTCGCAAGCAGGGAAGTCACGAGGGAGGCAAAGTCCCGAAAAAGTGGGAGAGTGTCAGCGTTGACTGAGCCATCAAGAGTCGGAGATCCATGAGGCAGTGGATCACGATAGCACAAGTGTCCATTTCCTGATGGGGAAATTCCCAACAAGAGCAAGGAACACGTGGGTGAATACCCATCGTGGTTCGGGGATTTGTGAGACCGATCCCGTGAGTTCAAGACTCACGATCACGCGAGGTCTGATTTCCTGATTTGGAGTCGGGAGATCGTAAGAGACATTTTGTGGGTATTGAGAACTTCCAATAAGGGAGTTGAAGAGCAATTTAGTTCTTCGGGCCGAAGGAGAAGAGAAGTTCCTGTGGGAGAGGACGTGTCGGTGAGGGTGCGGCTGCGCCAGTTAATATATGAAGCTTTGACTCAATTTTCATGGTGTTATGATGCTTACTGTTTACCTTTGTTGAATGGTATGTTTACAGTTGCTTTGTCTCTCTTTGTTATGCATTTATTTCAATGTTGTATTGTGTGTGTGATTTCATGTTGAGTGTATGAAGTCTGAGAGAGGAGAAGAATGAGTTTTGATTGTTTCTGTTCCTGAGAATTCCAGCAAGGAGTGTAGTGAACGTCATCATGGTGTGCATTGACGAGGGTCTGATTTTTATCTTAGAAAGTTCAGGAGAGATATCATTGTTCTCATACCAACTTAAGTGCAGGTGAGGCACAAATTTATGCAAGGTGTGAACATGCTAGTTGAAGCCTTGGATTTAATAAATCCAGAAGGAAGGTTGGAGGACCATTGTTGCAAAGAGTGCACAAGGTCGGAGATCCAAATAACTGTAGGTTATTTGAAGGTTTTTTGCAAGGAGTGCGAGAAGGGATCCTTTTGGAAGTTTGAGTTTATAAGTAAAAGATCAGGAGGGATAGCACTTTGGCACACTATAAAGGAAGAAGGAGATCGAAACACTTCAAAGGAATATAGAGGTCGAAATCATCTGATAGAAGTTGAGTTCAGGAGGGAGAACATTGAGTCATTTGGACATGAGTCATTGAGGAGTGCATCTGGTGGTTAGAATTCTCCATGGAGAACTCGTGAATTCATGTGGACTGTCGGATCCAGAGGAGCTGGGAGGTGGTTATGAGTTGGACGAATCCACCATCCTAACATCAAGAATCAATGTGGACCATTGATCATGGTCTGTCTGAGCCGTCAGATCATTTTGGGAATCTGAGAATTGCAAGTTTGGAGTGTAGTCCAAAACCCTTCGTCACTCAAACTCCTGGTTGATGAAAGGGATTATCAGCAGTGGAATTTTGGAATTTCGGTAATTCAGGGTTTGGCATACCGAAAATATCGACGTAGAGAATCGTGACCCTTGGCATTGAAAATCCCGAAGTCATGAAGCGTGACGTGCCTTTAGTGTGAAACATCGACATCTCGGCACTTTGGGGTTCGACATTTTGGGAACCCTAACGACAAGGGGTTGGGTGCTTTACACTAAAAACTCTGAAGTTTCTAAACGAGAAGTATCTCTGGAGTGGAATTTTGGTATTTCGTCTTTTCAGAGTTCGGGAAGTAGAGGAGGCAACGACTTTGGAATTGAGAGTCTCAAACTCCCGATTCATGAAATCCCGAAGAGGGAAAGGAGGAATTCTCGAAAAGTCAAGGGACGATAGCCATGGGGCATTGATTAGGATTCGTATTTTTAGGACTCAAGAGGTAGAGTTTCATGATCAACATGACTCCCAAAATTGTGAAGAGAGAAGCATAAAAAAGGTGGGCCCCAAACCTCGGTCAGAAGGTATGCGTGACGAAAGTTAAGGGAGGGATCAAAAGGCCATTGATCTCGCATTTCATGGGACGTTGAGCCCATTTTGACATTCCGAAATTTTGTAATTTGGGGAATCATAAGGCGAGAAGAACGTTCATTGGGTCGTTCGCTCAAGTCCTGAAAAGCCGAATTTTGTGGCAACAGGTGGTGCGCGTTCGAATGGTCAACCCTCGTTGATGTTACGTATTTCGACAATTGTCAAGAACCGTGAAAATACATCGGGACTCTCTAGCTCTCGAAACCCAAAGTCCTTTGTGGCTTAGACAAAGGGTTTGATTAACCCTTGGTGTGGTTTTAGTGAAGATCTTGTGCGGATCTTGGCTCGAGGGAAGGGGGTCTGCGCTAGTGTGGTATCAGAGCCTGATTGTGTCTGTATATTTGAGGTAGAGAGAAAAGAGAAAAAAATTTCAGCCATGCCATTAAGAAGAAGAGATAGGCCAATGCCTGATCTAGCAGTGGAAAGGGAAATGTGTGAGTTACATGCCAAACTTGATGCTATGGAGACAACATAGAGGCACACAATCGATGCTAGAGATATCAGTGAGGCTGAAAGTGAAAATGAAGATGGAAATGAAGGAGAAGAAGTAGAAATCGAAGATGATTCAGATGAATGCCTATTTAGGGTTGTTGCAAGGATAGGTGCTAGAGAAAAAATGGAGATTCCCATGTATGAGGGAAACTTAGATGTTGAAGAGCTTCTAGACTGGATTAGATCTCTAGACAAATACTTCATCTATGAGGATGTCGAGGAAGACAAGAAAGTCAAACATGTTGTTACTAGACTTAAAGGGCACGCAACACTGTGGTGGGATGAACTGCAGGCTGACAGATGCTACAAGGGCAAGACGAAAATCAAAAGTTGGGATAGAATGGTTGGAAAGATGAAATCCAAATTTATACCCAAGGATTATCAAATCACTCTATTTTGGAGGATACAGAATTTGAGATAGAATTTGAAGTTAGTGAAGGAATACATAGAAGAATTCTACAGGATAAACATCAGAGCAAGTCATTGGGAGAGCGATGATGAAAAAGTTGTCAGGTACATGAATGGTCTGCGATATGACATCCAAGATAATATGAGCATGATGACCATTCGAAATGTGGAAGATGCTTATCAGATAGATCTGAAAGTTGAAGAGAAGTTGAGCCGGAAACAAGGTCAAAGAGGCCATGGTAGAAGTCAAGCCAGAGGCAAAAAAAATTCCCAAGATATGACTCAGAGACCTAAAGAAGAGGGAAAGAAACCTCAACCTCAACCTGAGAGGGGAGGAAGCTCACAAGGAAGGAAGTGTGATGATAGAAATACATTTCCTCAAGACAAAGGACAAGGAAGAGGCAGAGGAGGTGAAGTGAAATGTTTTGTCTGTGGAAAAATAAGACATACATCCTATGAGTGTCCAGATAGGAAGAAAGATGTTGTTGAAACTCACATTGCGAAGCTCAAGGAAACAATGTTGAGGTAGAAGATGCTGAGGACAGAATATCTTTGATGATGAGAAAAGTTCTCTTGAAGACGAAGAAGGAGACAGAGAACCCAGCCCAAATAAAGAGTCAGTTTCAGACTCCTTGCAAAACCAAAGACAGAGTATGCAAGGTCATAGTAGACAGTGGTAGCATAGATAATCTCGTATCTATAGAGATGGTAGAAAAGTTGGAGCTGGAGACTGTTGTACATCCAATCCCATACAAAGTTTCATGGCTACAAAAAAGACATCAGGTAAATGTCACTAAACAATGTTTAGTCGAATTCAAAATAGGAGGATATAAAGATGAAATATTATGTGATGTCATTCCCATGGATGTTTGTCATCTATTTTTGGGTAGACCATGGAAATATGACAGAAATGTAATTCATGATGGGAGAAAGAACATATACACCCAGGAGAAAAATGGTAGGACACACATGTTGCTACCAATTAAAGATAAAGAGGTGAAAACAGAGACGAACAACACTGTACTTCTCATGAGTGGGAAGAAAATTCTTCATGAGGTTAAGAAGAAGGAAGACAAAAAAATTATTGTGATCAGGAAGCCCAAAATTGTTTTGAGCAGTACGAGAATAGATGATCTACTAGAAGAAATCCAGGAGTTGCTAGAAGATTTTGTTGGTATAGTAGTGGACGAACTACCTTGTTCATTGCCACCTATCAGGAGTATAAGTCATCATATCAACCTTATACCTAGAGCCAATTTGCCAAACAAATAAGCATATCGGTTGACGCCACAGGAGAACGGAGAAGTTAAGAGGCAGGTCCAAAATTTAATGGACAAAGGATTGATTCAAGAAAGCTTGAGTCCATGCACTGTTCCGATAGTGCTTAGCCCAAAGAAAGATGGAGGATGGTGAATGTGTACAGAATCAAGGGAAATCAATAATATTACCATCAGATACATATTTCCATTACCAAGGATGGACGACTTGATTGATTGCTTGAGTGGAGCAAAATTCTTTTCAAAGATTGATTTGAAAAGCGGATACCATCATATTCGAATGAGAGAAGGTGATGAATGGAAGACAACATTCAAGAAGAATTAGGGGTTGTATGAATGGATTTTCATGCCATTTGGCTTAACGAATGCGCCCAATACTTTCATGAGGTTGATGAACGAAGTCCTGAAGGATTTCATTGGAAAATTCATCATTGTATATCTTGACGATATATTAATTTTCAGCAAGATAGAAACATAACACTTAAAGCATCTAGTTGCAGTAATGAGGAGCTTACATCATGAGGAATTGTTGATTAATATGAAGAAATCATCATTTATGAGGATAGAACTCATTTATTTGGGTTTTTTTATCTCTACAAATGAGTTGAATATGGATCCGGAAAAGATAGATGCGATTAAAAATTAGCCATCACTGAAGAGCATGTTTGAAGTTTGAAGCTTCCATGGTTTGGCTATATTCTATAGGAAATTCATCTGAAACTTCAGTGGAATTAGTGCACCAATGAAGGATATGATGAAGAAAAGACATAAATCTTTTCATTGGATGGAGGAAGCAGAGAAGAGTTTCAATCTGCTAAAGAAGAAGATCATTGAACAACCAATTCTAGTTTTTCTAGATTTTAGCAATACATTCCAGGTCAGGTGTGACGTGAGTGGATTTTCAATTGGAGAAATCCTAAGCCAAGATGATAGGCCGATCACATATTTCAGTGAAAAACTAAATGAAGCGAATATTAAGTACTCCACGTATGACAAGGAATTCTATGCAATCATACAATCATTGAAGAAATGGAGGCACTATTTGGCTCCCAAGGAGTTTGTTTTGTACAACAATAATCATGCTTTGCAATTCATGACTTGACAGGAGAAGTTGAGCCAAAAACATGCTAATGGGTTGAATACATGCAGAATTTTACTTTTGTGATTAAGCATATTTCTGGAACTGCCAACAAAGTTGTTGATGCTTTGAGCAGGAAATGTTTTCTTATGCAGGAATTTAGAGTCAAGGCTTTGGGTTTTGATAACTTCAAAGAAATATACAGGGATGAGCTATATTTTAAAGAGGCATATGAGGCATCTGAGAATCCAGTTCTTAGGGACAGAAGCCAATGGAATGAATACATGATCCAGGATGGATTATTGTTCAAGGGAAATCAACTATGTATTCTGAAATGCTCCATGAGGGAGAATTTGCTGAAGGAAAAACAAAGTGGAGGATTGGTCAGACATTTCGGTCATGACAAGATGTTCTCATAGTTGAATGGCTCATATTTTTGGCTAGGGATGAGGACATATGTCAATAAATTTGTGGACAGGTGAAGAATTTGCTAGCACACGAAAGGAAAAAGGCAGAACACAGGGTTATACCAACCATTACCCATACCTGAAAGGCCGTGGGAAATAGTGAGCATGGATTTCATATTGGGACTACCAAGAACACAGAGAGGATATGATTCAATCTTTGTGGTAGTCGACAAATTTTCAAAAATGGCACATTTCATACCATCCCAGAAAACCACTGACACAACTCATATTGCGAACCTATTTTTCAAGGAAGTAGTCAGACTTCACAGCTTGCCAAAGGATATCATGTCTGATTGGGATGCCAAGTTCATAGGGAATTTCTGGAGGACCTTATGGAAGAAGTTGGGGAGAAGTTTGTCTTTTAGTTTATCATATCATCCTCTGACAGATGGGAAGACAGAAGTCGTGAACAGGAGATTGGGAGATTTGTTAAGAAGATTAGTGACTGAACACCACAGTCAATGGGATCACATTCTACCATAGACAGAATTCACTTATAATGATTCACTCAATAGAAGCATAAGGCAGAGTCCATTCCAGATTGTATATGGAATGCATCCAAGAGGCGTTTCTGAATTGAAAGATTTGGAACGAAATTAATTCAGGAGTGCTAGTGCAGAGGACTTTGCAGAAAGAATGAAGGAGCTTCACAACCGAGTTAAGGAGCGATTGCAGAGTTCAAGTAAAGAATACAAGTGGAGAGTAGATCAACATAGGCAAGAACTTCAATTTGAAGTTGGTGATCTGGTTCTTGCACATTTGAGGAAGGAAAGGTTCCCAAGGGGAACATATAATAATTTGAAGATGAAAAAGATTGGACTGTGTAAGGTCATAAGGAAATTTGGGGCAAACGCATATGAGATTGAATTACCCGATGGGGTCTAAATATCACCGATATTCAATGTTGTGGATTTGTACCCTTACAGAGCTAAAGAAGAAGGATTAGAGGAGGAACCAAAGGAAATTCAATGGACAAAACAAATGCCTATAGTTGTAGAGCCACAGATGGAAAGCATAATTGACAAAAGGGTTAGCAAAAAGACCAAGAGAAAAGAGTATTTTGAATACTTGGTCAAATGGAAGGGACATCTAGTTGAAGATGCTAGTTGGGAGGATGAAGCAGTAATTCAAATGCATGGACAGACTGTGCAAGACCTCATGAACAAGAGTTCATGAAATTTTTCAAGCGAGGGAGTATGATGCAGGATCTTCGTACAAAGCCAAAGCTGAAGCACGTGCCTAGCCAAAGGAACAACTGGACGCGCAGATGGGAAAAAGGAGCACGCTTTTATGAAAACGTTTTAAATTTTGAAACTTGAAGAATTAATGTAATAGCTAGGAAAAGGCGTACTTACATTTATGTCTTGGAGATATGAACATATCTAGAGAGATTACTCTCATCTGCCAGATGTATTAGGCATTTAAGTATGATAATGTAAAGTAGGTAGATATGAATGTTAGATTTGACAGTTTTATAAGCATAGGAGGGAAAAAAAATATAGACACCCTCACCCTTGTATCATGGTATTATTATTATCATTCAGAATTCATAAGCTAGATAGCTGTAATAGAGAGATGTAGAGAAGAACCCATGTATAGGAGCACTTGAGTTAATATATGAAGCTTTGACTCAATTTTCATGGTTTTATGATGCTTACTGTTTACCTTTGTTGAATGGTATGTTTACAGTTGCTTTGTCTCTCTCTGTTATGCATTTATTTCAATGTTATATTGTGTGTGTGATTTCATGTTGAGTGTATGAAGTCTGAGAGAGGAGAAGATTGAGTTTCAATTTTTTCTCTTCCTGAGAATTCTTGCAAGGAGTGCAGTGAACGTCCAAAAGGTGTGCGTTGATGAGGGTATGAGTTTTATCTTAGAAATCTTAGGAGAGATATCATTGTTCTCATACCAGCTGAAGTGTAGGTGAAGCACAGAGCGGTGCAAGGTGTGCACAGGCTAGTTGAAGCCTTGGATTTTACAAATCCAGAAGGAAGGTTGGAGGATCACTATTGCAAAGAGTGCACAGGGTCAGAGATTTAAATAACCATAGGTTATTTGAAGGCTTTCCACAAGGAGTGAGAGTAGGGATCGTTTTGGAAGTTTGAATTTATAAGTAAAATCTCAGGAGGGATAGCACTTTGGAACACTTCAAAGGAAGATGGAGATCGAAACACTTCAAAGGGAGAGGGAGGTTGAAATCGTCTCATAGAATTTAAGTTCAGGAGGGAGAATGCCGAGTCATTTGGATAGGAGTCATTGAGGAGTGCATCTGGTGGTCAGAATTCTCCCTAGAGAACTCGTGAAGTTGCATGGATCGTCGAATCCAAAGGAGTTGTGAGGTGGTTAGGAGTTGGAAAAATCCACCATCTTGACATCAAGAATCAATGTGGACCATTGATCGTGGTCTGTCTGAGCCGTCAGATCATTTCAAGAATTTCGGACTCACAAATTCAGAGTGCAGGCCAAAACCCTTGGTCACTCAAACTCCCGGTTCACGAAAGAGATTATCAGTAGTGGAATTTCAAAATTTTGGTAATTCGGGGTTTGGCATACCAAAAATCCCGACGATAGAGAATTGAGACCCTTGGCATTGAAAATATCGATGTCATGAAGCGCGACATGCGTTTAGTGTGAAACATTGACATCTCGGCACTTCAGTGTTCAACATTTCGGGAACCCTGACGATAGGGGGTCGGGCGCTTTACACTGAAAACTCCAAAGTCGTGAAACGCGAAGTATCTCTGGAGTGGAATTTTGTTATTTCGGATTTCTAGAGTTTAGGAAGTATAGGAGGCAACAACTTTGGAATCGAGAGTCTCAAACTCCCGGTTCACAAAATCCCGAAGAGGGAAAGGAGGAATTCCTGAAAAGTTGAGGGACGATAGCCGTGGGGCACCGATTGGGATTCGGAGTTTCGAGACTCAAGATGTAGAGTTGCATGATCAACATGACTCCAAAAATCATGAAGAGAGAAATGCTGAAAAGGTGGGCCCCAAGCCTCGGTCATATGGTACACGCGGCGGAAGTTAAGGGAGGGATCCAACTTCGACGAAATTCCCGAAAGGCCATTTATCTCACATTTCATGGGACATTGAGCCCATTTTGGCATTCTAGAATTTCAGAATTTGGGGAATCATAAGGCGAGAGGAACGATCATTGGTTCGTTCACTCATGTCCTGAAAATTCGCTTTTCATGGCAACAGGCGGTGCGCATTGGAATGGTCAACCCTCGTTGACGATCCATATTTCGACAATTGTCAAGAGCCATGAAAATACACCAGGACTCTCTAGTTCCTGAAACCTGAAGTCCTTTGTGGATTTGACAAAGGGTTCGATTAACCCTTGGTGTGGTTTTAGTGAATATCCTGTGTGGATCTCGGCCCGAGGGCAGGGGGTCTGCGTCAGGGATGAAAACAAAAGTTTTTAATCTTGAGTATGAGTTGTAAATGCATGTCAAGAAAGCCTTAAAGAGGGTAAAAAAATTGAATTTCAAATAGATCATTCTCTTTAATAATTTATCCCATAAGGAAGCCAAGAAACAAAGTTTGAATAGTTTGCTTCTTCACTCCCAAAGGAGGGAAAAAACCAACAATGCAAAAAAATGAAAAAGCATAAAAAAATAGTGATGTGAAAGGCCATATAAACCATGCTCAAGATATGAAATAAGGTATGCTCAATTAATATATCAAGTTGAGAATGGAATTCTTGGCCAAAAATGAGGTTGTAGAAGAGAGTTTGACCCAACAAAAGAATTTTGAAAATTGACCCCCTTGTGCCGGATTTGGATTGTACCTCACTGATAAAAAATATAGTTACGGAGATCCTCTAACAAACAATTTTTAGGGTATTGGAATCATAGGACAAGGGTCACCCTAGATGGAGTCCAATGCCAATATTCCAACAGAACTAACGGTTCCTTGATCCGAGGCACGATTTTCATGTTATGGTGATTTGCATCTCGCCTCCTGAAGCCATTTAGGGAGATAGTGAAAATTTAGTCTATTGGCACAAAATCACAACCCAACGATGTAAATGAGTTATGTAAGCTACGAAAGGTCTGTATGGACAATTCCCATGTGACCACGATGCTCACAATCACTCAACACAGGGGTTATGAAAGTTCACCCCCTGCGCTAGATTTGCATTCTGCCTCACTGAGCTAAACCCTAGTTCTGGAGATCCCCTAATAAACACTTTTCTGGGTGACGAAATCATAGGAGAGGGATACCCCTAGTTGGAATATGGTGTTAGGATTCCGACAAAACTAACATTTTGTCAATCCGAGGCACAATTTGGTTGCTATGGAAAGTTGCAACTCGCCTCCTGAAGCCATTCAGGGACACAATGACTG
>SNQJ01S0181987.1:1441-11719 GCA_010110895.2 Picea sitchensis | reverse complement strand
TATTCAACTATATAAAGAAAAAATGAAATATCATTCCTTGCACATGCATCATTTCAATATACCAAAATTTTCCAAATGCAATTCAATATTAAGTGAGTTTAATCCAATGTGCCAATATCCATGGCCACATTCACATACCATGCGCCTTTGCATTGATTTTAGATTCTTATTTTTCATGTTAGGCACTCTTGCCATGGTGTATTGGAACTCAACCAACCTCTCCCACATGGATTCTTTATCCATATTCATTATTACAACAAGATTGTCCCTCCTTCTTTGAGTTGATCTTAGCCTCAAATCAACACACATGAAACTAAAACTTGCACATGAATGCATTCACGCATTCTTTCTTTATTGGTAGCTAGGGTGCCAACATTTATGGCCACCCAATTTATCTCTTTACAATTCTTTAACTTTGATAGAATATTGGAAGGTTCTTCTTCCATAATGGGAATTCCATTGTCTGCCCTCTCATCCAAACATGCATTTCCTCAATGCATTGGTCACCGTGCTACTCATGAGGACTATTTTTCCCAATCACTCCCGGTTGGTCATTGCATTCATAACACATTAGTTCATGAATTTTCTTATAGGGATCTCAATCATCCTTGACTGTCAGAGGTTCCTCCCTATGTCCTTCAGGTCTCTCTTTCATGAATCATACCCTGATTGGGCATCATTGGCATACAACAACCACTCTAAAAAACATGCATATCATTAAAATAACAAATATTTTAGAAGGGATTCTTACTCAATNTGTCAGAGGTTCCTCCCTATGTCCTTCAGGTCTCTCTTTCATGAATCATACCCTGATTGGGCATCATTGGCATACAACAACCACTCTAAAAAACATGCATATCATTAAAATAACAAATATTTTAGAAGGGATTCTTACTCAATCCCTTTCAAACCTTATGCCACATAGGCATAGACACTTTTTAATACTCGTTCTGGCTGCCAACACCTTCTTTGATATTACCTCATCAATGGTGCTTTCATGGGAACTCCCAAGATCCCTTTAAGAACTTTCAATAACAACCTTCTTGTCTTTACCTCTGCATGATGTTGTTCACCATTGGCAGTTTTCCTTCCTTAACAACTCCAATCATTTCCTAGACATAACAGGCATTATCACACTCACAATTATATTATATGTCATGTCAAAAAAAAATGCAAGTACCATAGCATTTAAATAAATAAACATTTTTAGATATGTCCTAGCATATCTATATGCACTCCATCACGTTACCTCAATATTTTTCTAAGTGAAAACATGAAATATTTCAGCTATCTCCATTATCATGCAACTATCAACATTCTCATGCCAAAACATTTACATTCATTAGCATATCAGTTTCTCATCCTAGAGAAACATAATAGACAACAAGAAAGGAGTTAAGATATTCTCCCATCATGGAACATTCAGTCTAGATGAATTAATTTCAAGGCCTCACTGCCTTCACACAATATAGCTTAACCAAGCTCGTTCATTTAAACATACGCATTAATTTATTTTCCTTTTCTTTGAAAAATGTTCCCTTTTTAGGTTTATAATTCTGATAAACAAATCATAGTTTTTAGAGAGAGGAAATTGTTTCTCCTTTCCTCCTCCTTTGCTTAAGCAATATGTCCCTCTTGGGACTTTCTTGCTTTGTTTCTTGAGTAGTTTTCAACAAAGTTTCATCTTGATGTCCCTGGATAATTCATCATTCCACAGTAGCAAATTTTTCCCACAAATTAAAACTAGTGAATTATGCACATTCACCAATTAGATTGGTCATCATTCATTTGCATGCCTCCTATGCATGCATTATATTTTAAAATGTAATACATGATTCTTATAAAAATAAGATTTGCATCCCATTGCCTAATTTTGCAACAGTCATTAACATTATAACTCTGTTCTCCTTAATAATATTTACACAATGCCTTCTCTTGGAATTGGTTCATCATGCAATTCCCTTGTTGCATAACCGTCATTACTTGAGAGGACCTTAATCCCGAGCCATCCTCAAAATTTTCATTTCATATGTTTATTGAAAATTCCATAAGGAACATAAACATGCATTCTTATTATGCATTTAAGGTTTACATTCAAATAGGTATCATTATGTTAACAACTTGTATATTTTTTTAACAAAAATGGTTGGAGGATTGTATATTAAAAAAGGAACAACAAAAATCCAAAAATTACATATGGCAGGGTGAGAGAACCTCTATTGCTTCCATAAGAGTCTAAATGTCTATGGAGATCTATAGAAACTGTATCAACCAGTCCATAAGAGCTACAGTTCTTCCATGTAAAAATGGCGACATACAAGTTCAAAAACAACAAAAAATTACAATTCATTTGAAACCTGGCTAATGATTTAGAGAAAACTTAGGGTCTTCATGTTGTTCTTCATGTCGCACTGCTAGGTTCTCCTCTACTGGGTTCCTCTCTGCATGGTGAAGGTCTTCTTGTCCTGGTTCTGAGGGGGCTGAGTGGTGGTTGTTGCTGGCTGTTGAATGAAAGGTGTATGGGAGCCAAGACTCACTAGAGCCAACATAATTCTCTGGTTGTTGCCGGTTTTCCAATTGTTGGGTGACAACCCCGAGTTGTCTCATATTTATGTTAATTCCCCTTAAGTCTATTGCAAATTCTTGATTATGGCGTGTTTCTTGCTGATGCAGCTGTGTTTGCAGGCTTGCCAATTCCTCATGAATCACCTAGTTCTCTCACTGGAATTCTCGGTGACGAGCATCTATATGCTCCTCTGCTCTTCTAACGTCTATGCGTAGCGTGCAAAACTGTTCTTGCAGCTCCTCTGAAATGAAATTCGGACAAGAGCAGGGTTCTCTTGACCTTCACCACATGCTGTTGCAAAAATAGGTCAAGCAAGTGCTGAGCATACATGTCAGGAAGGTGTTGAAGCAATGATGGACACAGATGGAGTGAGCAGAGAAAAAAATCCAACCAGACTGAAAGCCGAGCATCCTGAAGAGACAAGCGAAGCTATTGGGTAATAGCCAGAGCAACCATGAGTGCTGAAGTGACGTTCCCTTGAGGGAAAAGGGTACTGGGATCACCCACGAGCATAAATGAATTTGCATAGGATGAGAAACTGGAGGTGATGCCATAAGCTTACGACTGATCGTCAGGGAGGGTGAGTGAAGATTCGTGGGTTTAAAGGCTAGTACAAGCAGTTGGAGGGAGGACAGCGGAAAAAGGAGGAGGGCACGTGGGTNTTCCTTAGTTGTGAGTGGGAGATAGGTCGCACTGCCATGGTTAAGGTAGCTAATCATAAGAGGAGGTTTGATTGGTGACGAGGTGGCTCCATTCTAGGGATTTCACAACTTTAGCTAGGCAACCTGCTTCATTGTTTTGAGCGCGGAGGATATGAAAAAACGTAAAATGATGAAGGATGTTTCAAGGTGTTTATTAGAGAGTAGAGGTCACTGGGAGGATGATATGCAGAGGTTGAGAGACCCAAAAGATTCTTTATGACTATTTCAGAGTCCCCTAGCACCGCTAAAGATCATATGCTTCACACATGAGCTAATTTTAAACCCATGTACATTGCTAGAGTTTCTGCTTTGTTGTTGGTATTTTTCCCCAAACCCCAGGAAAAGTCAACTACCTTTTGTCCGTCATAATCATAGATGACTCCCCCCGCACCTTCCACCCCTATGTTAACAACTTGCTTTTATTCTATGCTTCAATGCACTTAATCACATGAATTAACATGTTGTGTGTGTCCACCACTGGAATAGTTCATAGTTTCCACATCGCATGCTGATTTAAATCATTTCAGTCATGATTGTTCACAATCATTCCCATACAATCCTCAAAGGCATATTCATATTGTCTTCTATCATATCATCAGAGCATCCTTGCTCATTTATTCTTTAAACGGGTTACACTAGATCTTCCTGAGGAATGGAGTACACCTTCCTCAAGATAGTATTCAAACAAAATCATCATACTTTTTAAAACAAAATCAAGTATGCCTCTATATAATTATTCAATATAGGAAAGCACACTCCTTGCCTCATACCCACTTGATCAGACAATCATAATATACCTTTAAGCATATATATATATATGTGTGTGTGTGTGTGTGTGTGTGTGTGTGCATCACTTGCACCTTTTTACCTCATTCATTCACATTTATTTAACATCATCCAATTTTGATGGGAGCTCATGGTCATTTACATGACCAATCTCACATATATGATTATACTTAGGCTGCCCTCTTTACAATATAACAACCAACAAAAAGGTCATGCTTGATTCTTGCTCTTTTATCATTTCATATTAGCTCTTTCTGAGGAATTACATACTTCCTCTAGTTATTATCTAAACAAGATACTCAGACCCTCCAACATAGGGTCAACAATGCATCCATGGAATTATCCATTCTAGCTAAGCACTCTCCTTGACTTATTGCCTCCTTTATCAAGAAGTCATACATACACTCATACATCATACATGTGCATCACTTTCACATTTTTATATCATTCCTATTTAGTTATTTGATCTCAGTATCATCCTTCTCTATTGAGAGTTTACAACCAATCAAATGACAAGTTTCATAGGCATAGTCATAATTATGTTTCCCTTTCTACATGACAACAACCAGTAAGAAAACACTCTTGCCTCAATTGCTATAAAAATATTCCACAACCCAGAATTACAATATGGGAAATATCCACAGTGCCCAAGATAACAAGGCAACCGATCTAGCTTCTCTTCATGCCTCAAACGATTCTTAGTTACCAGACATCTGCAAAGGAAATATTTTCCTAAATTCCTTCTTACTGTTAGTTGACTATACCAAGCCATATCCATATGGCTACCATCCACCTCTGGATGTCAATATGACCCATTGGTCATCTAAAAATTCTCCAACACTTCCTTAATCATACCTTGTATCAGTCTCTCATTAATCCTTATAGTCCTATATTCATTAGACTGTATGAAAGCATCGTTATTAGCATTTTTATTCATCTTTTCAACTTTCCTTCTAACATTAGGTCGTTATTGACCAAATTGGTCCATCAACAAACTACACATTACAACCCACTATAGGTTATACGATGCCTATTTGCATGTTACATACATGCTTATAACACATTCACATGTTATGTTTCCATGCATAAGTAAATACTCAAATCGATAGGCATGCATACATTTATTTTTACAGCCACGAGCTCATAAAATGGCTCATATAATCAAGCTATTTCACCTCTTTCCGAGGACCATCAACAATCCAAAGGACTGCTTTTTCTTTTCCTTAACTAGATTATTCCAACAATAATTTTTATTTAGTACAACTCAAGTAAACTGACCTTACAAATTCTCCATCAATCCTTTGATCATGAGGAATTCCATATACATCGTTTAGTATTTTATTTAAGCAATAATTATTACTGCTAAGGATTCTATCAATCCATACTAAGTTCCTTTAACCACAAGGAAATTTTATGTAATGGTCTTATCCATTACATACATAATCACCACAAATGTAAGAGGCTCTATCTATCCGGTGGAGAGATAATCATTACACTTGAGAAAATCAACTTAACTCATCCATTCTCGGGTCTCATGCATCTTTATAACAGGGTTCAACCATTTTTGGTCATTCACATTTAGGTATTACCCTAAGTGCTTATCAACACATACCCACTTTTGTAGGAATAACCATTACTCCACCAGGTCAATAATTTAATCCTTCTAATGCAGTGATCATGTTAAGATTTCTATTGCAAGAATTTAAAACAACATGATAGTTTTAATTTGCAGTTCTTCTCCTCAAGGAGTTAATGAAGATAATAAATAAAATTTTAACACAAAGAAATTCTTTTAAATAGGCTCATATCTACCTTATATTTATACCATTCCTTTGATTGATATCTGGCACATCCAGGCCTAGTGTTGTAGCCTACTCTGATACCACTTTGTAAGACACTCAACCCCCTAAGTACCTTTTAAGGGATGGGGTATTAAAATTTCTCTTCTTCTTAGACATCTCGAGGCCTATTCTCGAGGGCACCAATATCTCCTGCTCATCAAGATCTTTCCAATGACTATAAGTATGCCCAATTACGATATCGAATTCAAAATTTATGGCCTTCCAAAGTTCTCAGGCCTTCATTGGCCCAAAGCCACCTCACTTCCACGTGGCCTCTTAATACTTGTGTCATCCAATGTGGCATATGCCACCATGAACATTGAGTTCATGCACCCAATCTATTGACCTATCTTTGTCGTCGTTGGGGACTTACTCCCATAGAGACTCAAACACCCCAAAACTAAAAGTTTTGATGATGATCCCGTATTGGGACTCCTCTCGATCCAACGGTCCTAGAGCCGAGCATCCTATGAATCTGACTTTGTTGGTGATCCCAACTAGCAGGGAGATATTTCCTGTCCTAACCAACTCTTACATTGAACATGTGTGACCTACCATATATTGACGACCGTCACCTCACCACGCTCTTACGCAAATCAACGACTCTCGTTATTTCTCTGACACCTTTATCATCATCAACATTTTTGGATGACACAACCTTGATAACCTTTCAAACTCCGATGAAATGCCCAAATATCTTGGCCTATGGATATGACATTTGATAATTGAATCAAAGGTCACCTCCACACCCATTGGTGCCCGCTCTTTCCTGATCAACCAATCACTATTGACATGCGTCATCCCTTAGGACACACTAACTGCCATCTGTCCTGACATGTGGCCCTGCCATTTCCTGCCACCTGGGGTGACATGTGGCACAACCCTTGCTTGAAACGTGGCACCATCCATGTCAACCTCTTAACCCCTTTGGTAGGAGATCAATGGTCTAGATATCCTTTCAGATTTCCTCTGATCACGATAGATCAACGGTCCAGATCTCCTTCGTTCATGCCAGATCAATGGTTTATATCTCCTTTTGAATTTCTCCCATTATATTATTTTCATTCCCGTGAACCAAACTACTCTAAAGGACTCACTGTGATGGATGACATAGATGTTTTCATGATTCCCTTGACCAACGGTTGATATTTGATCAATGGTCTACAGGTTCTCCTATCCAGCTAGACTCATGCTCATCCCATCAACCGATCAACTATTGACATGCGTCATCATGATGGCACTCCTGGTCAACACCATCACGCTCTTCCACCTTGGCCTGCTAAGTGGGACCCCTTGATGATCAACGAATAAGGTTAAACTTTCATAATTCCATATCTATGGTCCATACTCAACCTTAGAGTTTCTCTTTTAGAGTTTATCTACGACCGCTCGAGAGTTCCCTCTGAAATTCCACTTCGACCAATTCTTTTCAACAGAGTTCACCCAATATAATGGCAGCTAGATCCAACAGTGGTAGATTTGATACCTCCATGCTCCAATGGATCGATGGCTCTGGTCGGTTTGGAGTCTCATCTCGACCTAACCATGTACTACTATGACTAATGATATATATCTATCCACCTTCAAATCCAATAGTTGATGATTAAGGTGACCTTCCAAAGGGTTTATTCCAATAGGGTCCCATCCTCGACTCCTTGAGAAATTAGGTACCAACACATATTATCTTTAAACATGTTCTAGATGCCATGCCAACATCCTCGTCACTCTGACTACCAAGTATAACGAACGGTCGATATCATCTCATCATTCAATCCTCTACTAGATCAATGACTATCATTGAATCAAAATATAATGTCTCTTGGCATCATAACCTACTCCGATGAATGACTAGGATCAAATATTTCTTGGGTTCTGATCAACGGTCCATATATGCCCTCAGAGTCCCTCCTTCGGAGTGCATTTCCTCTAGGAAAACAACTTACTCTAAATGGTACCCTATGATGAATGACTAGGATCTATTATCTTTCCAGATCGACGAGAAATATTTAATCCTTCTCCTACATTGACCGAGGGTCTAGATCTAACCATCGTGCCAAATCGACAACCACGATCCTCCGAGGAAAAAAAAATAGTTTTCTACGGCTTAACATTTCGGTTTGAGACTTAATGAATTTCACGAGGGTTTCTCTGAATCCTTTCAAGGCTTAACAAGTTTCAAGATATATATGTACACACACACACAGACACACACACACACACACACACATAGCCACAACAACACTTACAATACTATAGGAGTTCAATCCTTCAACAAGCATAACCATTCATGAGTACAACCAAGGGATACAACCAACCATACAGTTTCCCTTTTTATTTCAAGTTCAAGGACTCATCAAGGAATAAATATTCACACTATTAACCATGCATACAAATTCACAATACACTTACATGCATCCAACCATACAATTAATTCTATTACACAAAATATATGAGATACTTATATCTTCACAAGATATAACAAGCCAATTGATTGTGCGTGTTCTCCTTTCCACCCAACCATAGGCTCTGTGTGCTTAGTCACTTCGATAGAAGGCTACCCTCATGCCAAGACATGATATCACCAGGGAATTATTTTCACTTACCCACACATTCTCTCACATTATATTTCTTCCTCCGATGCCCAAACTCTCCTTGAGTTCTTATTCTATGCATATCCCTGTTGCACACTCTCACATCCTTCATTTTAGGCCATCCTTCTGAACATGAGCTTATTTCACGCACTCATGCATTCCCTTTCCTATATCCTCCTACATCTCCTACATGAAATCTATTAAGTTCTCAACCTCTCCCCTTCCTTCCGTTAGAAGGAACTTGGGTCAACCTCAGGGTTGTGAAATGGTACGTTGAGTACCTTTTGATGGCAACTTCCTTCTGTCTCAACAAATCCCTCCATGCTTCCATTCATTGAGGTGGTTGGTTTCTCAAGCACCAATCCTTTTCTCATTAACTTATTTTTCCTTAAGACCAGGTTAAGGCTTATTATTCCAAATCAAATAATTTAGCAAGGAGGATTGGGTCATCTTAGAATGATGAACCCTTCTCTATGTTCCCTAAATCCTTCCTCTAGTGGTATCATGGCCATTACTCAAGGATTCACCCCCACAGTCAGCTGTTAGCAGTTACAATTAAACAATAATACATTTACATTGTTTTCATGCCATGGAATGGAAATCATTAATCATGAGTAATTACAAGTTGGGGGAAACATGGGTCTTACATAGATGCAGTCTTGTATTTCTCTTTGAACAAGCTATTTGAAATGAAATCAATGCACATAAAAATATACTATACTTAAAATCATTTTACATTATCTGTACTGTGTATAACTGTGTTCTTGCAATTCTATCCAATAATCTCTTTAAGTTTTCCAAGATTTCTTCTTTTATACATTTAAGTCTATTTAAAAATAAAAGAGATATGATATTCTTTTCTTTCTCACTGCAATATTGATAATTTCTTTACAACTATAACAACCTACATTCTCTTTTATATTTTTATGTATTTCTTATTGCAATGAATATACAAAATATTCTTTTCAAGGTGGAAATATTCCTCTGAAATGTTGGTGTAATCTTCTGCCAATAGTTCAAGAATAAATGAACACAGTATTTAAATACTTAAAAACTATAAAATTTCTCTAACATTCCCTACTGTAACAACACTGTAAATTTTACATTCATTACCTATTATAATATACTAAATCATAAACATAAAATAGATAAATAAAAGAACATATCTGAGCCTGCTTCAATATCTGGAAAAAAACTGAATATAGAACCAGTTCCTCCCAACCATAGACATGAACAACCAATGTTACTTGTTCTTGTCACCCCAAGCCTAAATCATTATTCCATAGGGATTGAAAATTGTATAACCTTCTCCATAATTTCTTAGAATTTTTGTTCATCTAAGAACCATCAAAATCAATGTCTCACAAGTACTCAACAACATCCTACCTCATAACATACTTGTATATAATATCTTTCCTAGGTATTTTCAAGTTATCCTCATCCCTAACCCTAGGGAAATTGTTGGAATATTGAGAGTGGGGGTGAATAAGTATGAACATTTTTTACCACTTCCAACCACAATATAGGAATTGTTGGTCCTAAAGTTTTCACCTGACTGCTAAATGGTAGAGCTAGGCCACCTCAAGTTTAATTGTTTTTTTTATTTTTTTGATCAGTTAGAGGGTTGGTTTTACCAAGACAAGAGCATGGTTGATCTAAAAATGATAAAGGCTTGTATTCTTGAAATATTTTGCAAAATTTTAGTTAAGTGTGCTTATGCAAAAGGATCAGTTTGCAAACACAAATTTTAGAGAAAATTACACATTCAAGATGCAGATAATAACCAACAAATA
>SNQJ01S0181986.1:5693-37918 GCA_010110895.2 Picea sitchensis | reverse complement strand
CGATTTTTATAAATTCATGACTCTTGACTACACAAGGATGTTGGCAAGAGATGGATGGCTTCTCTTGTTTATACAATATTTTTAAAACTTCATCTACTCTTGTGCATTCTCTGCACAAGGATGTTGCAAGAGATGGATGGTTGTTCTTGTCTACACAAGGAGAGATGGACCGTTGTTGAAATCTTGTCTAGGAGAGATGGACCACTGCTCAAATCCTAGCTCTCACACTTTTCGTGTAGTTCCTCTGCAACAACAAACCTGCATGATCGGAGAAGGATCCTCGTACCATCTGTTTTAAAATAACTCTCAAGCAGTGGGCAGCAACTCTAAACTCGGGAAGCTTAGAAAAAATGGAAGACACCATAGAGATGGTCGTTCTCTGTCCAAATGGTATCTTTGTCTACTTCACCTTCCCACTCTAAGCGGAACGCTCTATTTCCACTTCCTTTATCATTTGAGCGATCCCATTTATGACCATCATGTTTACACTTTATCTATGTAGTGAATTCGTAGACTCGAACGGTGATTCCTTGATAAAATTAATTGTAAAAGCAACTAGAATAGGGACTACAACTATTGCAATGAGGGCATGGGTTGGGATAATCACAAATCAAACAACAATTGCAATACAAACCTGGAGAAGGCATAAAGACACGTATTTCTTCAATCTATTAATCAAATTTAACTTTTTACAAACTTTATCACCGTAGAACTTAAACTGTTGAAGAAAATCATCGTAGAACTTAAATTGTCAAAGAAAATGCTGAAAACAATCGCAGATACTCTGAAAACCTTCAAAATCTGAACGGGGAAAAAGATTCTCAAACTCTATAAACAAAAGAAATTGTTTACCAATCCAATGGCATTGTTCTTCGCTAAATTCTCATGTGGTTGACATTAGATCGATAATATTTTTAATTTTTCTATAAGTCGGCATGGCCTTGTAAATTGTATAAAAAAGACAGCCGGGTATAAACACTTTCATCGTTGCTAAATTAGCTAGAAACCAGTTTTTCGAACTATGGTTTCATAACAAGAATTATGTGTTGGAGAATTGCATTTACATATTCCTGATCCAGTGAAAGCAACTCTTCCATATGTCTGCTAGAACGAGGCTGAGAATTATCCGGTATTTCGTCGTTTTCTTCATTCATGCAGCCAGTAACCCTATGGAGTTTGCGTCGAAGCTCCTTGATAGATTTTATCCCAACAATGGCTCTACACTCTCAGCCCCTGAACTTCGATGTCTAATCCCATTCATGAACATCCCACGGTCCTATTATCTAAGTCCACTGGTAGCTGATGTTCTGCATGCACAAGTTTTCTTCCTCATATTTCAAATTTACACAATCCTTGCTACCATCATCAACGTGGACCTGAACGTTAGAGTACCGATCAACCTCAGTCCATACAATTGTTGGTGCGCTAAATTGGGAGCCAAAATTAAGTGGTGGGCATGATTTATGGGCAATTCGCTCATGCAAGCTCACTTCATTTTAGTTACATGTAGGAAGCTCAGGACATGAAATAAAAGAAATTAAATAAGAGAACATAGGAGAGTTGAGTTGTATTAACGAGAATGGACTGTAAATGTATGATAAAATGTTGTTCTTGGGGTGAAATTGTATTGTAGCTTCCTCAGCATGAGCTTCTTCTTCAGCCTAAGTAACCTTTTCAGTTGTGAGTTCAATCCTTCATAAATTTTACAATTATTTCAACGGGCGCAACAACCTAGAGACCTTTTACAATTATTTCAACGGGTACAACAATCTAGAGACATTCCACAGATGTCCATGGTCAGGGCAGGCCTTTGCACACGGAGTGCCACATATCTACATGCAGCTACACACAGATCGCTAGAGGTAAGGATTTTGTTTGCTAAACAAACAAGTGGTATTCTCTCAAAGCAAACTTAAACGTTTGGTGATGGCTTGCAGCTGCCTGTGCAGTCCAGATTGCAAGGCTTAGATACAACATATATACTTTGCAAGTACATATACCACGTAGCTTTTATGCCAAATACATTGTTTAAAAATATGTGAGTGTGATGGCATAAAATTTTATGTATATTTATTATAATTGTCTGATATATTTTGTATATTTAAGTAAATGTGTATGTAATTTTAATCCATTGAAATAAAAGAAAAAAAAATGGATATACCTTTAATCAATTGAAGTAAAAAAAATAAATGAAATTGATATAATTTTAATCAATTGAAATGAAAAAAAAATGAATATAAATATTAAATGAAATTAATATAATTTTAATCAATTAAAATGAAAAAATGGATGTAAATATTAATATTAATAATGAATGAATAAAAATAAAAATTTATCAAATAAATTAATAATATATAAACTTTTTATTTAATCTCAAAATAATAAACAAAAACGTAACGCAATTAATTTTTATTTTCAAACACATAAGTTTTTTATGTTTCTTTAAATAATAAAGAAAATCCAACCCATTTAACTTCTATTTTCAAACACATAATTTTATGTTTTTTTTTTAATCAGGTTGGTATAACTCTGCAGAGTGGATATAAATGAAAATGCCATGTATGTTAACATACATGGTTTTATAGAAGCTTGTTTAACTTTTCTTATAATTTTGATATGTTCAGAAATCTTGTACAGAGTGTTCATAATGATAGATTAATGAAATTATTTTTCATAATTTTACTTTAAATTTTAACAGGTTAAATAGATTTGCTATAAATTTTAACAGGGTAAATAGATTTGTTATATAGATTTGTTATAGATGTAAATTTTATATTTTAAATAGATTTGTTATAAATATTTAAAGTCTTTTTAAATTATAAGATTCACAATTTAAAATATTCCAGATCATTCTTTGTATTTTGTTTCGTGAGAAAACACTTTTCTCGTTGTTATTATATTGAAAGACGTTGAATGTTGAGTTTAGATTTAATTATTAGATAGATTTATCATTATTGTAGGACGTTTAATGTTTGGTTTAAATTTAATTATTAGATAGATTTGTCATGAATGTAAGTGAAATTTTAATGCTTTTCTCCATCTAATGTTGTAATATTGAACAGTGATGAAAGCTTAATATTTTAAGTATAAGATAAAAAAATTAATGCTTTTCTCTACCTACTGTTGTTACATTGGATGATGAAAGCTTAATATTTTAAGTATAAGATAAATTACATTTTATGGCAAACCTCTCTCATATTTAAAGTTTGTCAATTAAAATTAATGCTTTTCTCTACCTACTGTTGTTACATTGGATGATGAAAGCTTAATATTTTAAGTATAAGACAAATTACATTTTATGGCAAACCTCTCTCATATTTAAAGTTTGTTAATTAAAATTACTTGGTGCTTCGAGAGAATACCACTTGTTTCTTTTTGCTGGTCTCGAAGTACTTTTGCAGAAAATCGTAAACTCTTTTTGTTTCCCATGAGATGGTAAATCTTGTTATATATAATAATATGATTGGTTGTTTAGCAGTGTAAGGTTAGCTTGATTAAAAGTTGTTGTTTATCATTAGGGGCCATAAGTGAATTTTTTTGGGGGGAGGGGGTTGTTTTGTGGGTGTGTTTTAGAGTTATGGAGTTATTCATAATATTAATGGTGGTTTTAGTGGATGAAAACAATTATGGAGTTACTCATAATATTAACGAATTTGGTTGCTTTCAACACATACATGTGTTTTTTTTTTTCCTTTATAATTTCATGTTCATGATGCACTCACATGCTCATTGTGGCACTTCGGAGGTCTGCATCAACAACTTTATCCATTTACAATTTCATTCATAGTTGTTCCATTTATCTAGGGCAGGTTCAAATTATCGTTCCCAAAATTATCCAACAAAGTTGTATCAAAGATGGAGCGGTAAAACCCCATTATTTATGTTGTGTTCATGGAGTCAGATTGCAGTCAAATGTTGAGTTTGTTAATCTAACAAAACTGTATAAAAGATGGAGTTGTGAGCGATAAAACCCCATTGAGTTTGTTAATCTAACAAAGTCGTGTAAAAGATGGAGCGATGAATGGTAAAGCCCCATTGGTTCTCTTGTGTTCACTGAGTCAAATTGCACTCCTATTGAGTTTGTTAATCTAACAAAATTGTGTAAAAGATGGAGTAGTGAGCGATAAAACCCCATTGGTTCCCTTATGTTAATTGCAGTGAAATGTTCAATTTGTTATGTATATGAAAGTGGATGTTAATAAATGATTAAATTTGATTATTAATTATTTTATTCACAAAATGTTTTATAAAGTTATAATCTATATATTACAAACCTCATATCTCATAGAAAGCTATATTACAAAGCATCAGTTATGAGCATCTAATTTTTCCTAACCATCCACAAACCTCATATCTTATAAAAAAGTTTGAAAATGTAAAAAACATTTTGCAAAAATCATATGCTCTTTTGAACCATAAGTATAATCACTTCAATTCACTTCACTTTGACGTTTCTTTTCTCCTGCTTCGAGGGTATGCTAGTTAATATCTCAACACTCTTAACAGTCATAATACAAACGAAGCTTTTGTCAACCGAAATAAGAACATATATATATATATGACATCAAATTTTTCTTACCAAACATATAAAATAATCATCATTAATTCATTATCATAATTTTCTATATTCAACCATTCATATCCAAAGCTTAAAAGACAATGATCACGACTACTTATCCATAAGAAATAATGGCATAGGTAAGTTTCTTTTTTGTTGAACACAAACTAGCACATCCACATAAATGTGGCTAATCAACGCCGATAGGTGATAATAGCATAAGGTTTATATTAACATGTCATAGCACGACAATAATAGGAGAAGGTTTTTCTTAACACGTCATAGCACAACGGGATAGTAGAGGGAAGCTCGTCCGCATTCAGGGCACCAAGGATTACCACACCGTCATAGCATCGTTCAAATGCGGAAACGCGTCGCAGTAAAAAAAAGGGAAGCTCGTCCGCATTCATGACACCCAGGATTACCACGCCGCCATAGCATCGTTCAGATGAGGAAATGTGTCGCATTAAAAGACCATCGGTATGGTTAGCGGTGGTAAAGTGGTAAAGAAACAAAATTCGTTATAATGATAAATGGCCATGTGGTTAAGAAGTTGTTTACCTAGTAAGCCCCATGCTGATGACACCAGGCACCCAGGAACAGTTAAAAACTTAAACGCATTCCACTTATAGTAAAAAACTTAGGAGTAATAAATAAAGAGGGTTTATTATGCTAATCATGTTAATCATTGTTTTTAATTATGAACGGACATGTTTTGAAATCTCAGCCTTTGATTTATTGTGACGACAAAGAATATTCGGAGCATATGAAATAGTGGCCATATAAACCACATATGTGATTAAAAGCCCATTAATTTTGGCGATTGTCAATAGGTATATACCTATCGGTGTAATAATATGAATAAGTGTGTTTAAGGATGAAAAAGGTAGACATTATAAGGGTAGACGTCCCCTGGGATAGAGGTCCACCCCGATGGGCCTTAGGACATCTTGGTCCTTATTAAATCATAAATTGTATGTTAGACGTTGGCTTACGAACTGTTGACACTAACCTAAGGGTTATAGTGGTAGCCAATCAAATTTGAACCTAGGCCTCGCTTAAGTAATCCCAATCAATTATTGATTCCTCTAACTCTAAAAAAATATATTATAAAGATTTTTTAAATTACACACTACACTTGAATAATGATGTTGCTTTATGAGTGTAGTGTGTTGATGTTACATTTTGTTGTTTGGGCGTGTTCTTTTCTTTCCTCATAAAAATTTAGTAAAACATCCAAGTATTTAAGAGAAAGGTCTAGCATAAAGTGAATCTATTGAGGTGGCGCTTGGGTGGAGAATTTTATCCACTTTTCTATTACCCTCTGTTTTTGGGGGGTGAATTTAGTGCACTTGGATTTCTACTCTTGTCCATTTCTTTCGAAAGCATAGTAATTGTATATGGTTATATAGATGATAAAGTGGGTATTTTGATCATTTGATTAAATGCAATGTATATGTTTCCTAAATTCATGGGTATTTTGATCAATTGATTAAATGCAATGTATATGTTTCCTAAATTCATGTGCAATACTATATTATGAAAATAAAAGGAGTTTAATTGAATACCAACTTGAGTTAGTTTCCTAAATTCATGTACAATTCTATATTATGAAAATAAAAGGAGTTGAATTGAATACCCACTTGAGTTAATTGTCAGTTGTATTTGTTGTTTATGTTGATATGACATTTACAAAAGAAAAGTTTTAGATATATTTGTCTTTATGAATACACATTGTTAGGGAGAAGTAGATGAATTTCTTGTTGAAAACATTGGCCCTACCAAGTTGCTATCTTGTTGAACAGTTTTGCAAAATAGACAATAACTTTGCAAAGCTCTGGTTTAAGATTCCTAAAAAAATCCCCTTCAAAATTTTCATTTTTTTAAATATGTAATTTTTTCTTCACATTTTGATGACCAATCTAAAATATTCATCGTACAAAATTAATAAATATTTTAAACAAATTAAAAAATAATAATAACTCAAAAAAATCACTAAATGTGGAATTTTTGAATAAAAAAAAGTTTTTTAAAAACTTCAATTTTTACATTTGTTGATACATTCGAGGAAAAAAATTAAAACAATTTTTTACAAAAATAAAAATTACAAATCAAATGAAGCAAGTTTTTTTTTTTTAAAGAAGAAGAAAAAAGCAATGAAATGATTGAGCTTGTATTAACATGGAGACGCTTGTTCAAAACCTCCTAAATGGATATGCATGAGGATAGGTGCAAGTCTTTGGTGATTTTGACAACATAGTTATGTCCCTCATGTTGTGGCATCTATGCCAACAAGACCATTGCAAGTCACTATAAACAATGTACCAAAAATTTAAAAACAACATTTAAGAGATCAAAATTTTAAAATATTAAAATTCAAATAACAAATGTTTTTCAAATATAAACATTAAAATACTATAAACCTCACTTGCACCCTCCGCCTCACCCCTCTCCCCTTCCTCTTTCCCTTCTAGCTCACTTGCCTCTCAATTATCCTTGTCCCTCCCTTGGCCCTTGGCACCCTCCTTCATTGACCCACACCCTCACTATTGCTAGTGTCCTTGCTTACCCCCCTTAGCCAATACAGTCGCTCCCTCTACTCTCATATCTATAGATCTTATACGAGTGAGGCATTGAGAGCAAGGCCACAACTAGTGGAAAGAGCAAGTTGTCCAACAAAGGGGGAAGGAGAGGGTGGCTAAGGGAGTTGCAACCTCCCTTTGACTTGAGCTATAGCTCGATTTTGATTTGTAGCTCAAGACGGAGGGATGTTGTGACCGGGCAATGGAGGGTGTCGTAACCTCCCTCTAACTTGAGCTATAACTCAATTTCAAGAGAGCTTAATTTAGAGGGAGGCTACAACCAGGCGACAGAGGGGGTTACAACCTCTCTCCAACTTGAGCTTTAGCTTGAATTTGAGTTGTAGCTCAAATTGGAGGGAGGATACAACCCCCTTTATCGACCTGCCCACTCCCATTGTCAGTTTACCTCCCCCTCATTTCCCCCAACTCATATATATATATATACATGGGGAAGCAAAGGGGAGGTCACAATCAACACTAGGAGCAGACAAGTTGGCATAGGGGGTTGCAACCTCTCTGATATAAGATACAACTCGAAATCAAGTTGTAGCTCAAGTTAGATGGAGGCTACGACCCCCTTCACCACCCAATCATAGCCTCCCTTCGACTTGAGATACAACTCAAATTCAAGTTGTAAATCAATTCAAAGGGAATTTTTTATTCCCCCTCTCCATGCTCCTCGCTCCCCACCACTTACAAATTTGTAGCTCGGGTCGAAGGGAGGATGCAAGCCCCTTTATCATTGTTCCCTCTCTTGTATTTTTCTATGGCCTTCCCCCAACTCACATGTAAGCATATTTATGAGCAGGAGGGAGGTCGCAACGAGGGGGGAGGCCATAGCTAGCTGCAAGAGCACATGGCTCGATGGACGAGAGAAAGAGGTGGTTGAGGGAAAGATGGGGAGGACTGAGGGTGGAATAGAAAAGGTCAGGAAGAAGGGTGGTGGAAGGTGGGGGGAGGGCATGAGGGGGTGATCTCAAAGAGGGCATGAGTGAGGTGGGTGTTTTTCTTTTTTCTTTTTTTAATTTGTACTGGTGGAATCGGTAACTTTGGCGATTCTCGTACTCGCGTGACACAGGATCGATTCCCATCTGCTACCAATATAACCTCCAGGTACGTCCACACAGCCCGCAAGGATGGGGCATGGGTAAACTGGGGTGAGAATCGAACTTGAGACCTCCTTTACATATTTCCTTCCATTTACACGGCACTTGCCAGTCGGTCTACACCCCTATGGGCCTTTTATTTTTTAGGACATGGGGGTGGGCTTTGATCCACTTATGTGTGCACGGGTCATGATACCATTTAATATAGTATCTATGGGTGAAACCACATGTTCGACCATTACCTCAAGGTGCCCCATGGCTCCAAGTAAATCCTTTATGAGAATTGAACCTTGCCCAACAGTGAAAAACTCCTCGCTTTCCACCATTGGATCCAACCCCTTTGGAATTTTATTTGGAGGACATGGGGGTGGGATTTGATCCACTTATGTGTGCATGGGTCACGATACCATTTAATATAGTATCTTTGGGTGCAACCACACGTTCGACCACTACCTCAAGGTACCCCCATGGCTCCAGGTAAATCCCTCACGGGAAAACCTTGCCCAATGGTGAAAAACTCCTCGCTTTCCACCATTGAATCCAACCCCTTTGGGATTTTTAATTTGGAGGACATGGGGGTGGGATTTGATCCACTTATGTGTGCATGGGTCACGCTACCATTTAATATAGTATCTCTGGGTGCAACCACACGTTTGACCACTACCTCAAGGTGCCCCCATGGCTCCAGGTAAAGCCCTCACGGGAATTGAACATTTCCCAACAGTGAAAAACTCATCGCTTTCCACCATTGGATGCAACCCCTTTGGGCTATGTACTTTTTAATTTAAATGTTGTTTTTTTATATTTTCCTTTTTGGGGGATTTTTCTATATTTTTTTTAAACTAATAACGATTTTTTGAGTTGTTTTTTTCCCTTCCTATTTTTAATATTTTTAAATGGTCTATTTAACTCTGTTTTTTTATTTTGACACTTGTTAAAAAAAATTGCTATATTTTATAATATAGTTTAAATTAAATAAAATTAGTCCCAAAAAAAGTAAAAGAACTAAAATTAATGAGAAATATGTATATGTTTTGATCTATGTAATTTTAATGATTTTGCTAGTGTTGTTCTTTGGGTGACTACAAAAAAATTCTATATACATGTTTTGTGCAACATCTTATTTTCATGTATGTCGAAAACTTTGATAGGAATACAATAGGATTATTTGAAAAATAACTTAAATAGTAAAAATGTTAAGGCTTTTTTAAATGCTATGCAATGTTTTTAGGCAAATTTAACAAGGAATTAGGGAATATTTGAAGAGTCCCCCAAGCTCCTTATTTCTTTTGCAAAGTTCTCATCTATTTTGCAATAATGTTGTTGTAAGAAAAAAATTTATTTTTGTATGTTGTAGGTTGATTTTCATAAAAGAAATGAAGTTTGAGTCAAAATTCATGTGTGGATAGAAAGATCTATTTTTTTTAGTTTCATATCGAATTCAAATCACTCAATTTGGAGCAATCTTTAGGTAGTTAGGAGTAAAATTTTTATTGTGGGTCAAAGCAGTTGCGCACATCAGTGAAATAATCATGTCATATCTAGTGTTGATAGTGGGCATGATAGAGGTTGAATTAATGAATGAACTATCAATAAGAATTGAATACCTTGAGTATACAACTTCAACTTTTGAATCTTTTAAATCATGCTAGAATGAAGGGAGATGTGTCATTTGGAAGTTAATGCATGAGTACTAATAATATTGGCTCAAAGTCTAAGGGAGCTTGTTGGATCTATGAAATTAGAGTGTTGTTATTACACCCACTACAGTTGTCACCTCCTCGAAGGGGCCATTTGTTATTACACCCACTAGAGTTCTCACCTCCTCAAAGGGGCCATTGTTCAAACAAAATCCATCATGGTTTTTAGGTCAATCTATGAGGTTAAGTGCCATAACTATGACATGATGTCCCACCTCTTAATAAACGGTGGGTGCTCAAGAATCAAAGTATTAGGAAGCATCTTGCACTATTTCCATTGTATTCACTAGAAGTTGAATCTAGAATATGTTGTCTTTTATAGTTTGGGAGAGTGTTTTTGATGATCTGAAGATACTCTACAAGTGGGAAGATAACTTTTTTCCTTTAAATTCCACAAAGATATTTAGTGGGTGATGAATTATTACAAGGAAATCATGCCCAACTGCAAGATAGAATTAAATGGATTTATCGTATGCATAGATATCCATGATATTTGTTGGGGATCTTATGATACTCTTATGAGACTTGATTAGATAACACTACAAAGAGTAAAAGTAGATATCTTAGGAGAATAATATTTTTTGTGGATGGAAAAGGGATTCTGACTCAGTATGGTCAATATCCCTTCCATTAATAACAACTTTGCAAATGAAAAGGTGTGTATGAAAACATTCTCGACTTTATGGTACATGTACCATTAACCTTGCAATGATCCTACTATATATCATATCAAAGTTTTTGACATACATGAAAGTTTTCAAAATTGTGCATGTGTCTTTGAATAGGTTTATTAAGCTTCCTCTGAGTAGGAAACTTATTTTCTAATAGATCTTGTTCTTGGAACGACATTGGATTTTAAGGCGTATTATTGAATGGGTGCATCAAGGTACGTGAGTTGAAGATATAGTTACATAGATAAAGGATGCATTCAATAAAGTGATGACAAACCTGAACTCATGATATTTGTTTGATTGATTATGAACTTGATATCTTCAAACAATATGTTAGGTGAGTGATATTGATTTAATTAATTTGGAATTAACTCATATAGTGCATCTAGTAAACTCTTTCTTAAATTGTTTATATGCAATTGTCATTTCTAAGGGCGTGAAAGTTGATATCCATTTAGATGAAAGTATGATGTGGGACGAAAAATAAAAATATATAGCTTGTAATAATGATATGATGATATGATATACATCCTAAGTGGGCCTAATGGTTGAGAAGTGTGCTTCCTCCCAAGAGGTCACAAGTTCAAGGGCAGGGTATGTATACCTATGTAGACTTTACCAGTCTAATCGTTGGGTGGAAGGGGTCTCATACACCAATATGGTGTCTGGTTTGGTCGTGACCTTAAAAATAGATAGTTGATTAATTGTCTAGAATCATCCATTTTAAAGAGCATACATTATTACAAATAATTTAAAACAAATTACATTAATAAACTATGAATAAGTATCTTGTAGAGTTTCTTCATATAACTAAATAGAATGTATATGAAGAACCTTATTTGAGTTTCATAAACAAAATGAAGCAAACTCTATTTGTTAAATTAGAATCAATATAAGGTTGTCTAATGGATTAATAAAGAGTTGTCAATTTAAGGACCATGAGAAACAAGAGTTGGTAGTTGGACTTCATGTTACAATCTTTTGAATAAAAACTGTTTGAAATTCATCATATGCTATCATAGTTCTTACTAAAACTATAAGTACTTATAATGCCTAAATCAATCATGTAGTAATAGGGTGATTCATATCAATGTTGCAAGATTGAGTGATATTATTATATAACCTTCACTACAATGAAACATAACAATATCAATGGTATTGATTATAGGTCTATTATTTTTCACAAACTCCTTTTGGATGTGGATAGATAGTACTTAATCTTCAATACGCCTTTACACAATGTATCAAAATCCAATTAAATATTTAACTTTTGAGACCATAGTATCATAACTATATTGTATCCTAAAACCACATTGATATGTCATTGTAGAATCTACAATATTTCTGGAGTCCTATTTGGATTGTCGGGTTCATTAATGTATGACGTAATCCAATGAAGATAACAAAGTTTATCTTCACATAAAAAAAGTCATATATATTGAATATACAATGGTATGCAATTTTATGTATTAAGATTATTTTGAAAAAAAAAATTGAAAGGAATAATAAATAGTTAGTCCCCAATTACATATGTATTAATTTTGATCATTTACATTCATGTTTTTGTTTTGAAAAGTATGTAAATAATACCTTACATGTTCTCTGGATCTAAAATGCATTATAAATGCATGAATCAATAGCCATACATATAGAATCACCCATGATCTTATGTAGTTGATCCTTACATCCATTGAACTAAAACATGGACTACGCTAAGGTTTAATGAAACTGGTATAGTATAGATGATGCTACATAGAAAATTGGAAATACGAGAAACTCATGAGGTGAGGTCATCCCCAAATTTTTGGATGACAAGGAGATAGTGTTAATCTAGGAAATATGAGAAACTCATGAGGTGAGGCCGTCCCCAAATTTTTGGATGACAAGGAGATGGTGTTAATCTAGGGGATGAGGATATAAAATCCCACTTTGATGAATTAGTTATTTGTATTGTTTATTTAATTTCTTTAGCATAATTCATTTAGAATGAAAATCAAATTTTAACCATGTAGTGTTTGAGACTATTATGAACCAAACATGTGGTGCATATACATAGAGAGTCAAAAATAGGTCATTGTATTATGTTACATGAATGTTGCAAAAAAAGTTTTATGATTGCTTCATAATTGTGGCTTGTTAATTGTGTTGACATACAAGTTGAGAAATGTTTTATTTCCACATGGCATGGGTGAAAAAAAATTATTAGAATAATTTCAACATTAATAAAAAGGAATTTAATTATAATGTTTTGGTGGAAAAGAAAGCATGGGATGAAAAACTCAACAAAGGACCATCATATGTTATAATTTTGGCACTTGGAATTTTACTAATAAATTTAATGGGAAAGATTGTAGGGTTAATCTCGGCTATTATATTTTATAAATATACATAATTTTAGCAGTAGTATATGAAAGATTGGGAAATTTCCACTTGAAGCATTTAGATAAACATGCACACAATGTTGGATTGCATAACTATTGAGAAGCTAATGGTTCTCCAATTATATATTTAATTATTTGTTTTAGTTTCTTTCCATTGTATGGTTAAACGGGCTTCAATAATTGTGAAAAAAGTTGTGAAAGTGGACCTTAATAGTAGATTAATTTAAAACTATTTCTTAGAAAACTATTCAACATAAGTTGCTTATAAGAGTGTCTTTATATGCATGTCGTTGTCAAAAAGAATTAATATTAAAATTATATTTACATGTTTTCAAGAGTGTCTTTATATGCATGTCGTTGTCAAAAAGAATTAATATTAAAATTATATTTACATGTTTTCAAAAATATTTATTGCAAAAACTCCCTTCCACATTTTGAAATAAAGTTAATATTTTTAAACTTTAAATTCTCTTTTAAGTTAGCTCCATCTCATGACATGTATATCTGTCAACCACTAGTGTATCTAATTGTGAACCACTAGTATGGAGTTCAAAATGCATTATTTTGGACACCTTGTAAATTACATAGCATAGTTTTGAACACATCACACCCTAAAGAAGAAATATGGAAATAAGCATCATTCTGATACATGTGTGAAAAAATTGTAAGTCCAAAGCAATGTCATGTAAATGATAGTACTAGCTCCTCTCCCCCATGTAAGCACTAGTACCAACTCCTGTCCCCTAATAGTTTCATGTGTACATTACCATTTCAATTGGAATACATACACACACATATAGACACATTACAATTTCAATTGATATATATATATATAGAGAGAGAGAGAGAGAGAGAGAGAGAGAGGGGTTGCAACCTAGCCAAACCCCATATTGACATATGGGACCCCCTTGTTTGAAGGAAAAAGGACCCCCTCCGCACAACAATTGGACTGCTTACTTTACAGAGGGGTATATAAACCACCCCTCTAGATTCAAACCTATGCCCTCCAAGGAGGAAACATATGTTCTTTACCATTACACTGGATTTTTAATGAATTGAAATGGTTGCATTAGGTGAGTGCCACATTACACTGGATTTTTAATGAATTGAAATGGTTGCATTAGGAAGGTGCCACAAATACATTCATGAATGGCAACATGAATATGGCAAGCATATAATGTTGATTGTGACTGCCCTAAGCAACAATAGTGTGTTATGCTTGTTAACAATTCCAAGCTTAATCAAGCCTATTGTACCTACCTTAATCGAAACAATAGCATGATGTTTTATGATTGTTAAAAATTCCAAGCTTAATCAACTGAGATGCAGTGTGCACTAAATAATAGACCTTGACTACAATGCAGTGTGCACTAAATAATAGACCTTGACTACAATGCAGTGTGCACCATAGTAGCAACATTCGTATACAAACTTGAACTCAAATACAATTCAATAAGGAAAAAGACACATAACAAAAGAATCCAATAAGTAATAAGACTTTAATACTTAATATGGAAGTGTACATCTTGTAGATACGAAAATATGCATTCCAAATTTTAAAAGAATTTCAGCTTCAAAGTGTTCAATAAGTCAGAAAATTTGTCAAGTTATTCACTTCTAGTAAATTTTGTCAAGTATAAACTAATGACAAAATTTTGTAAATATATATATATATATATATATATGGGGTTTTGCACTGTTTGTTTTTTGGGTTTATGCATCCACAGTGATTAAATACATGAAGATATCTTATCAAAGATAATCATAAATAAGTTGACCGTACTGTATTCATAATGTACAGAAAATTCACCGAATTTGTACTATGCCAAATTTCCATACAGCACAAGTCAATACGGCTGAATCTTGCTACTATGGTATGCACTAGATAATAGAACACTAGAAAGAATTCCAAGCCTGCACTCATACCAGGTAACAAAACTTTCAATACTGCCTTTGCATTATGAACTATAAATCCAATCTATTGTCAATTCACCTTTTTACCAATCTCCAAATTGTCAATTCACTTATCTAAGTCATCCACTGTAGCATTCTATAATTGGAGTCGAGGGCACATGAGTACTGCTCAAAATCTTTCAAAACAGCGCATTCAGATGAAAACTATAAATACGTGCAAAGCTCTTAAAAGTTAACATTCTCCAAACTGATTTTATGCTATTCAACATCACATCTACACTAGTCCTCTAACCCAAGTAGACTAAGGATATTGCCTTTGTTTTATTTTTATCAATCCAATCTAGTCTTTTTACCAATCTCCAAATTGTCAATTCACTTAACTGAGGTCATCCGCTATAGTATTCTATAATTGGAGCAAAGGACACATGAGTATTGCTCAAAATCTTTGGAAAACGGCACATTCAGATGAAAATTAGAAATACATGCAAAGCTCTTAACACACTCCAACTGATTTTATGATATTCAACACCACATCTATCCCTAGTCCTCTGACACGGGAGGACAAGTGGCCTGTTTGAAAATCGAAAAAGAAATATGCTTGTGGCAAGCTTGACAGCATGCTACAAAATAAAACTGTAGAATCATTGTGTCCTCAAATTTTATCCTTGTTAAACATGGCGAACTATGTTTAATTTCAAAACATCTTACTTTGAAACAAAACTAGAACAGAAAACCGCACATGTCATGAAGCAACAAAGCGTGTGCCAATCAGGGAACAACGATTACAATTGACCAACTTATCAAGAATCCCAGTTATAAATTCATCCACAAGTGCAGGCAGCCATACATGTTATGAAGCGAAACAGGAAATGTAGATGGCATCAACCAACAAAATGAGAAGAAAATGCAAATTTATTATAAATACTCCATTATGGGTATCAAGAACTAATCAAACGAGCAGTTCTAAAACACAACATATGCAACACCTACTCGAAAGGTATAAGAGTAGCAAAATAAGGTACAGTACTTGGTTACCAGATATTCCTCTATGATTTAATGAATCCCACAACTTCCAGTCTCTCTCCGGCATCAACTAGAGAGACCAAAGTTGAAAACACATTAATGTCATGAAGTGTTTTTGAAGATGGCAAAAAGATCATAACCTGATAATGTTGCTGAAAATATCACCTACCCATTTCCTGTACAACTTGCATTTTCTAGATTAAAGTTTTGTTGCTTTCAAGAGAAAATCACTATATTGCGAGAAAACAGTGAGTACAAAATAATTTTCATGCTAACATTCCCCTCCAAATTATTTGGGCCCAATGTCTTTGAGAGCAGATATCTGCTCCTCCCCCATAGCAGACATCACAGTCACAATCAAATCCTTTCCTTCTGCAAAACCATCCTTAATCTGAAAACAAAGTAACAAGCCCACTATCAGCATATAATGCTACTATAAAACCATAGTAACTATATTCAGGGAAAAAAAGAATGTAAAAAAAATACTAGAACCCACAAAAACAATCGAAATCAATCCATTCAGAAAGAAGGGATTAAAAACTACAAAAAATCAAGAAAAGAAGCACATTAGAAATGGCATGCATATGTTCATGTCAGATTCTGCATGTCCAAGCACCTTTGTTTTCCTCATTACCTTCACCATCATTTTGTGCATTTTAATCGGTTGGAAAAAACAAGGCACATATGACAAGAGAATGAACATGATGTGTTGATGAACTGATCAAGTTAAATTTTTTCATTTTTATCATCTTTTATCATTTTTTGTAATAGGACCAAATCCCCTTTTGCGGATTGGTCAAAAGACAATTGTAATAGGCAGAATAAGAAGTCGGCCCCAGCAGTTAATCAAGAGACCCAGAAATATAATAAAGGTGGGTTTACCCACCCAGATTGAGAAGTCGGCCCCAGCAGTTAATCAAGAGACCCAGAAATATAATAAAGGTGGGTTTACCCACCCAGATTGAGAAGTCGGCCCTGCCAGTGAAGAGACACTTCACACGTGCCAGNACATGCCAGACTTGTATAAATAAAGGAGGCTAGCGCCTCACTTAGACACAACTCACTTGCTCAGTTTGAGAGACAAGTTGTGATCTGTTACCGGCAAAGGAGAGAGAGAGTGGCGCATATCTTGGAGAGGACTTTCTGTTTTAACATAGAGATCTCTTGGCATTGTATTGGCTATCTATATTAAGGAAGTTTTGCTGGGTTTTCTTCCCCTAGAGGGTTTCCCAGGATAAATGTTGTGTCTCTTGTAAATGTGTATTTCTTAGTGATCTTGTTCTTATGTTGCTATTATCTATTGAAAAGCAAAGAACTATAATAATGACATAAACATTAACAATCCAGCCAAGTTGAAAATGTGGACAAAGACAGCAACATTTTTTTCTTCATTGATCGTACAATATTTTTCCTACTACATATGAAATCAATGGAAAAAGGAAAAGAAACCTCAGTTCACAAAGAAAAAAGCTTGCTGATAATACTAACAAATTATTTTAGTAATTACCTGAGAAACAAGCTGATCATCATTTGGAAGACGTAGGTCATCCTTGGTGTCTCCACTATCTGTAAGCAGGCTCACCTGTAACCCAAAACACACTTAAAACTGTTTTCAAGAACCCCAAATATAAATAAAATCATTGTTGATAAAACCCATTCAAATGCACAGTTTCTTATGAAATCACGTACGAAGCCATCCTCTGAAATGTCAATGAGTTGGTAATCAGTGCGAATGACCTCTGGAACCTGTGAATTTAAACAATAATTGCAAGTTATTGTAAATCAATACAATTGCAGGGAAACTGATGCAACCAAGATTGGACTCTTTTCTTACATCACAGTTATGAGAGGAAGGAACAATATCTTCAAGCTTTTTTGAAGTAAATATATCAATGGCTACAAAATGGCATTTTGCATGGCCATGCTTTCCAGTCTTCGATGTGGAGACTTCAACCACCTAAGGATACCAAGCAATGCAATAATTAGAAAAAAAAATGTTTCATACAGAACACACAGCCATAGATTTAGCTAAAAAGATTAATCATAAATTAAAAAAAAAAACAGCATGCATTCATGTGTGTACATTAGTAGCAGAATTAGTCCGAACTGGGCCCTTCTATACAGAAATTTGGCCAAGAATTTGATTCAGATGAATTTATTCTCAATTGATTTGTACCGTACAAGAACTATATAGGGCAAAAAACAATAACTAACTTTAAAATTTCAATTTATTAATTATAAATTAAAATGCACTTGTTTATAACATGGAAACCACAAAATATTCGGTAAATAAAGTGTTTTATGAAGTCTCTCCCTGTCAGAAGCACTTTCAGACATACTCTCCAAGAGATTGTATATGTCATTGGTATGTTTTTTCATATTACTGATATGCATACTTTCGAACATTTTTCAAATCGGATTTTTTTCTAATGCATTTTTTTCCAAATCGTAGCAAATCTGAATTCGTACATGGTAACCATGTGTGTGTACAGATGATCTGAAAACGGGCGGGTACTTTATGCAAGTTTTCAATTAAGACTCGTTTTCTGACGAAGTATTTGCTTAAGGATCAAAGGGCCTATGAATCCATGCTTAACCATGTTTGTAAACAATAATACATAACACACATGAACTCAAAATGGAATAAAGCACATGAAAAGACAAGTGAGAGAGACAACTAATGTTGGTAACGGAGTTCACCCCTCCTAGGCTACGTCTCCGGACCCGCTTCAATTGGAATACAGATCGCTTTCATTCCTTCTTCAAAAGATGCTGGGACCTTCTCATAAGTGATTACATAATAGATGCCTTCTCCTTCAACGAGGATTCAAGAAGACTGCTCACACTCATACCTCTCCATACATCAAGAAGGATAATACCTTACATGAATGAGTCTCTCAAAAACTTAGGAGTAGTAGCACTATGGCTTTCTAACTCCACTCATTAACTCTCCATTACTCTCCTCCTTACTCTCTCCTTACAAAGGGCTCACATAAGGCATTATATAGTTTTTCTTCACTCCCTCTTAAGAAAGAGCATTAACTCCTAGATCCACAATAATAGGATCTAATTACAAAAGAGGAAAAACAAGATCCATGAATGTAGGATCTCAAACCATCTTCAAGTACATAAAGGGAAAAGTCTCAAAACCACCCAAAGACTCCTCATCCATGTCCTTGATTCTCTCAACCTAATAGTGAGAATAATGGCAAATTGGTGTGAGGTGGTTTCTCACATAAAAACCAATTTCCAAATTATAATTTAATGAAAAATACGTGAGTCTAATTCCCCTCACAAGTATTAATCATTTTACATCAATAATGTATAATAATGTGTGAGTTTATCAAAAGCTCATAAAGCATAAATAATATGCATGAGCATCTCATAAAGCATAAGAATGCATGAGACCTTTTCCTCACAAAGCATTAATAAAATGCATGAGAAATATAAACTCAAAACATATAACTTTACCACCTTCAGCACTCTGCAAATTAACTTGGTGAACACAGTAAGGTCCTTCCATGTGTGGAAATCCGTCCGGATCAACAGACGTACATACATACATACTAACCATAAACTGCAAGTAACATTGTTTGCAAGTATTAACAAGGCCACATGCACCAAATATGCTGAGAAGGAAATGATTAAATTACTAACTTGTTTACAGCATCTAGATATTGTTTCAGTTGGAAAGATTTCCCAGTGACACCTGGGCAAAAACTGGGTAATTCTAATAGAAAACTATGGGCCTCCGAACTAAGCATTGACTAAGATCTAGAAATGGTGGTAAAACAAAATGCATGATCATCGATATCATAATTGACTTTATCAATCAATTTCATGATGTATCTTGAACCATAGAAGATATGACAATGCAGACACATAATTGGCCCTCTGACATGGACATAAATTTCCTGAATATGTCGAGATATAATTTTAACTATTTCTTCTTAAGGGCATTATCAATTCAGCCCAGGGGGTTAGCTCAACCAGTTCTCGTTAATGTTGTTGGGTATTTGGCTTAGTTACATGCCAGCAGGTGTCTGGTTCGAATCACCCTGGGTTAAATGCACTAGACTACACTAACAGATTTACTAGGATGCCATCCACAAATGTGGGGAACATCCCTTGGGTTTCCCCGTCAGGTTTTCCTTGGGAAAAAGGGGGCTTTCTCAATTGCAAGGATCTGCTATATACTTATATAGAAAAAACTGATCATCCAGTTTCCATGCCATACTGCTCAACAAACTAGATGTAAAGCACATACTGCATGTATTGGAATATTTCTCAACTCAATCGTAGATTTAGGCCCATAAATATTTATATGGCTACAAATTCTGAATTTTGAGTTATTTGGGCAGCTTCTTGTGGGGACAGTTCTTCTTGTGGGGACAGTTCAATAAAACTTACCCTAGGAAATTCTAGCAGTTTCAACATTTTAAAGTAAACATTTGACTCTAATCCGGAAACTCGGACCATGCAAAGAGCCATTTCCAAAATTGTCACACTAGCCTGAAACAAATTTGCCCGGTTATTTGAAAGTTCTTTGACATTTTCAGAAACTCGAATCCCTGACCTGAAAAGTAAAAACCAAGAAGATAAACATTTCTGCAATTTTTTATTGTTTATAAATGGATCTGCCTATTAATCAAGGATCTGCATCTCATCTTTTTCTGAATATTTAAACTATTGGCATTTTGTTGTTTTCAAGATAAGCCTGGAGAAAAGGCACTGTCCATGGTCCACAAAGCATTATTGAATGCCTTTGAAAATATAAAATTGCACTCACACAATATTATGCATTTTAGTTACAGAGAACATAGATACTTGATACTATTCAATAAGGTAATATAAAAAAATAATGTCTCATGATGGATATGGCCACTAATATTATGCAACTAAATATACATGTGAATTCATTAATTACTTAAGTCACTTTATTTAATCACTGACTCAAAAGTACAAGGTATAATAAAGGACGTTGTAAATATGAGCAGTAGACTAATTACACTATCCCCCTCACTTAATGCTCATATTGGAAACAAATATTTATCCCAAAAAAAAATTACGAACTTATCCAGACCAAGCAAGTCATGAAAATGCCTTGCAATCTACCTCTGAACTATGCAATGATACAACTCAAGATTCTCACTTCTGATTAGCAACTGAATATGATAATAGCGAAAGTCAACCTGCTGGAAATTGTCAATTCAGCTGTCCACAATCTCACATGCCCATCTCAATTGTACTCCAAAAATCAAAGCTTTTGATCCCACGACAAAGTTAGATCTAAAGCTCACTGCATGACATATTCGTCATGGTTGATGCCCAAAATGCCAAGTCACCGACCACCTATCTATTTATTGACTCATTAACCGAATTAATGTCATTGTTAACTTAAATTTCAACCCACCCATCACATAAGCATAGGTTTATTTAAACCAATGTTCGCAGAACCAGACCCGAACCGGTTGAATCAGTCAATTGGCCCGGTTCCAGGGGGTTTCCAGGCAGAACCAACCATTCAAACTGAAAATGACCGGTTTCGTATGGAGCAAATCTTTCCACTCTGAACTGGCCGGTTCCGTACATCATTGTACAGGCATGTATGGGCCCACTAAGTTCACCTAAAATCTGGAAAAAATATATATAAAAAAAAAAAACTAAAATCTAAAACCCTAAACCTAATTCCAAACCCCTCCACTATCTAAAACCCTAAACTTTGCATATTTGTGTCTAATGGTTTGGATTTGCATAAATGTACATGAATATATTTTTTGGTCTAAAGGTTTCTGTGTCCAGTTATTTACCGATTTCGGTTTTTGGGATCAGCCAGTCCAGTTCTAATAACAAGGGTTTCAAATGCTGCCTTAACCTGTAAAGAGCCATTTTCACAAGATCACTCTTACCTACGAACTGCAACTCTTGTGGCTGATTTTTACACCTACCACTCTTTGCAACCCACCTGCAAATCCACCAACCAAATTGTATTACCATGACTAGAACTAACCTAAATATATCCATCTTGGCTATAAAATAAACATTCCTTCAATCATCATGAATGTTTTCTTGCTCTTATACTTACCCTCTTCCTTTTTAACATATTGGGGTTTAAAATGTTTTACCACAAAAGACAGAACAAAATAAACGGTGTATACCTTGCTTACCTCCTCTCACTTAGCCATTCTTCTCGAGGCTGTGGAACCTCATCCCTCCTCACTTCCTCAAATGTAGAGTAGTACCACTTTTGGTGAATGTTGTTCTCTATTCTAACCTCCAATCAACCCCATCTCTTCCCTGTTATGGAGTAACTTCAACCTCATCTTTGCCATGTGCTCCTTGCACTTCAACTCCAGATGTTTGCCATGTGTCCTTGCACCTTGGCTGATTTTTTAGCCTAAACTATCAATTTTCATCAAGTTTCAGATCTGAATCACACTGATATATACCTGATTTTTCATCTACAATAACATCCCTACTTATAATGACATTGTTAATACCAATATCCAACACCCTGTAATCCTTTGATTGATCACTACAACCAATAAACATCAATTTTCTGCATTCTGGATCTAGATTACTCCTCTATTCATCTAGAATCAAAACATAAGTTACAAAACCAAAAACTCTAAAGTGACTACACACCTGTAGTTTTCCGTCGGACCCAACGTCTTCCAGTGTATATCTTGCAGTGCCTTTGAAAGACTTATGTTAAGCAAGCATAGCTCAATCTGTACTACTTCTGCCCAATATTTGCTTGGAACTACCTTACCCTATAGCATGCATCTGACCATTTCCACTAACGTTCTGTTTCTTCTGTAAACTACCATGATTTGATAGGGTATATGGTGGAGAAAACTACCTCTAGAGTCTATATCCCTTCTTGAGAAATAAAGAAATTCATTGGAAGAAAATTCTCCTCCATTATTTGATCAGAGGACTTCTATTTTTCTACTTGCTTCATTTTTTACCATTGCCTTAAACCACTTTAAATTCAACAAAAGCATTAGGCTTCTTCTTCAAAAAGTGTACCTGCATCTTCCTAGAGAAATCAACAACAAAAAGTAAGAAGTACCTTCAGCAGAAACCAAGGTTGGCTTCATTGGTCCGCAGATATCACAATGGACAAGATGCAACACAACCATGGCTATACAAGCCTTCCCTTCAAATTCCAATCTATGTTGCTTTAAAGTGAAGCAGGCTACACATAAGCTACAGAACCAAAAATTCAAGTGACTACACACCTACAGTGTTATGTTGAACTCAACTTCTCCCAGCGTTTACCCTGCACTGCCTTTGTAGGACTTATGTTAAGAAAGCATATGGCAATATGTATTGCCTCTACCCAACATTTGTTTGGAAATACCCTTCCCTATGGCATGCATCTGGTCATTTCCAATGCAGAGGAGAGGCCTTGCCTTAGAATGTACTCTGCTTGCTTGTAAGTGCCCTGGAACTTCCTTTACGGACCTTTACCTTCCCTATGGTTCAGAACAGTAACCTTACTCTATAGGATGCAGACTGGTTGTATCTGGAATTCTACATTTGGTTCACTAATGTTCTGTTTCTTCTCTCAACTACCCTGTAAGGAACATAAATTACATGATTAATTGTAATAATTAATATGACATAAGGTTCCATCCCTTAGCATAGGGTGGTGTATCTCTTGGGAACTATATAAAGAGTATGCTTCACTACCTTTCAATTATCACTGTATCATTCATTCTTATTAAATATATGTATGTCCCTTTGGACATTATATTATGGGCTTTTGACCCATTTTTATGTGATGGCTCAATTAATGAATTGTTTTGTTTATTACATCAGTATCAAAGAGATTCTTTCCACTGGTCGGGTACCAAATTTCTGCAGGTTTCATTCCCCATTGACTGAGTGCCAGAAACACTGCCAAGAGAACAAAAATTTTCACCAGGAAACCATCCCCCTCCACTCCTTTTCCGCTCACTCTTTTTCACCCACCTACACATATTGTTATGCATTCCATACACTTTGCTGCCATATACTTGAAAAGAAAAGACAGAAAAACAGGAAAAAAAAAAATTAAAATCATGAAAGTGCTGTCTTTCCAAAACATTTTCCACTGCATCTTCCTATATATCACCAGAACAATAGTACCTGGGAAAAAAAGGACAACACTTCTCATTTACAAAGAAAAGAGAAAAATTTCCGATCTGCATTATCAGTCATTGTCATTCTACAAAGTATATTTGCAGGGTAGGAACCAATTGATCATAGCCGCCATCAGAGATAAAAATCTGTCCCATGCTGTCACCGGGTACTGAAGGAATGATTTAAGGTCTAGCGCATGAGTGGGCATATTGTGGCTTTACACGTGGGTGTGTCTCATTTCTAACAATCACCATTGGATCCCTCAAAAAATCAGGAGAATTTAAAATTGTGTGGACAGCCACCACCTTAGCTATCATGACATTACGCCACCAATCCCCACCACAAATCTCTCCAAACATGGCATGTTTATCATGCTTACCTAAAAGTGTGGTAAAGATTAAAACATATTTGCATTCTAGGCATAACATTGAAAAATAATGACTGGTTTGGCCCCTAGTTCCAACTCAATGATATGCTTTTGTCCTCTATCTAAAAACAGCCCATGGGGCAGATCATGCAAGACATCTGCTAATTCATCAATCAGTTGTTGCACCTCCTTTTGAATTGTCGTTTTTGAGTCTTGACCCCACCATGCAAGATCTTTATGGAATTACACTAGAAAATAGAACAACATAGTTAGCCCTTAGTAAGTTGTTTGGACAATTTGTTTGCACTGGATTGCAATCCTATAACAGTGAACAGTTGTCTTTAATTAAATTTTTGGTATAGCTTGTGCAAATTCATGCAGAATTCACCCAAAGTCTTCAACCACTGAGCTCCTGTGACCACATTGACCCCTACTAGAGCCACAACATAAAAATTAAAGCTGTCACACTGCAATTTCATACTTTGATCATCCCTTTTCACTCCCATCACAATGTCATTGGCCACCAATTCCTAGATATTTTGTAATGGTATGGCTTGTAGGCCCACGGAAGTCACCAACTTTGCATCTATGAAGTTATGAGTGTTGCCAAATCAATGAGGGTCACCACAGTTCTCCCCTTTACTTTGTTTTTTAGCCTCAATGTCTGATACTTGATAACCCCCAACAAACATGATCATCAACCAGCTCGATCATCTGAATCTTTCTAGGAGTCTTGAATTTGTGCCCCTTGGACCAGGTTTCTTTACAAGTGTAGCAAAGCCCCTTTGAACGTAAATCAACAAGAACATTAAGGCTCAATACTCTAGCTTTTGATGGGCCAATATCCACAACAAAAGAGGAGTTGGGTTTCATTACCCTTGGGGTTGACTTTTGCTGCTATGGGAAAAGTTTGGATGCTGAACTCATTGCAAATTGACTCCTTGCAACTTTCAAATAGACTTTTGCCTATTGCATGGCCTCCTCTAGGGTACTAGGCTTCAAAGCCTTGAGTCTTGACATACCCCTTGATGGACTCCTTCAATCCATCAATATACAAAGCAACCACTCGCAGAGGGGATTTCCTTTCAACCAACAAAATTGCTTAACAAAACTCTTTAGAGCAATATGCCATCGTGTCCTACTGCTAGATATTTTTTATGGCCAAAAAGTAATCTTCTTGGGAATAGACCTAAAAATTATGGAAAAAATGCAAATACAAGCCCCTCTCGAGTGGTTATGTATTGACAACCACCAATCAAACAATGGTCCCTTCAAGATACTGTGGCACACTAGATATTCTAAAAATCTACCATGAGATTTAGTCTAAAGAAATGATCCAACTTCCCAATCCAAGCCTTAGGCTTAATAATGTCATTCACCCCATCAAACTTGGGAATGGGAATCTTCTTCATCCACCCTTTGAATTATGGGATTCCCCTCTCGATCTTCTTGTTGGTACCTATTAGGTTCCCCTCTCCTATTTCTTACAAAAGGATTATCCCATTGGTCATGTCATCCAGCCTCTCTTCTTCAGTTTTGAGGTGCATGATAGTCTTCTTCTTCATCATAGCAATGATCTCTTCATTTTATATTTCCCATGAATAGAACCGAGGCATTTAAAGTCCTATTTGTGGCCATGATACCACTGCTCATTTGGTTCATCATCCCCTTTAATCCGTCCATCGGACCACGTATGGCTTCCTCCACAGAGCTACTTTTGATTTCCAGCTCTCCCCATCTTGTGTGGCCAAGAATGAAGCCTTTATTGGCACTCCCAAGTGGCCAAGAATGTGTTCCAATAATATCATTCTGTTCCTGATAGAAACCTGATGTTATAGATGAAAGCAACTAGGCACCTAGAATATGAATTTTCTTGAATATGGGCTGAAACTGTTAATGTAATGCTGAAATCTGCTAGTAACTGAAAAATCTAACACTATCTCTGCTGATATACTAATATAGAGGCTGGAATCTGACTAAAGTTCTAAACAAAAACTAATTCTGAAAACATATAGAATCTGGGATGTGAAAACTGAATTTAGAGACTAGAATTTGTTTTTCATTCTTTCTTGAATTCATCTAGAGTTTACAAAACAGATGTATCTATTTCAACAATAACATGAAGCAACACAGGAATAACTATAACCTCAAAATGAAACTCACTCTTATCAAATTTGCAATAAGACAGTGCAAAAGAAACTTTCTTGGGAGGGCATGAGCGGCATGCCAACTCAGACCAAGTAACCTCTAAGTACTTTTGGTCAAGAACTAGTCATTCACAGACTATCCATGACAAATATTCTCAAAGTCCAGACATGTCCTATTCTAAGGCTTAATGGTATTTTTATGGTTACTTCTGCTCTCTTCTCTCTGTGGCTTTTACATGTGGGATTATAACTAAAAGTTACTTTTCCGTTAACTAACAGAAAAGTACCACTAACAAAAAGTATGGCTTATTTAACCATTACTAACGGATAAGACAAGATTATCTTGCATCACAAAAAGAAGGGCATTATAACAAAAAACTATCTAGAAATATAACATTATCTTGCATCACAACATTTGAACTATGGTTTGGTCCTCGAGGGTTTATCTTTGAAAAAATTGTAATTAAAGAGATATTGGATATATCAGGTTTGGACTCTATAACTATTACCTGTACAGGTGAACCAGTTAAAGTTTTTTTCCCCACCAAAAGAAAATCAAAACCAACAATGGCATCCTACCTTTATAAGATTCACCAAAATATTTAACTAATTGACATAAGCCAATGGAGTGGAGTAGTCATTGACCCAAATATTAGCATAAGAAGATGAAATGAATAAGGCAGACAAATGAAATCACAAACTTCTGTTATCACTTCCACTCAAAGGAGAGTTGAAGTACTAGAGACTAGACAACAGAAATAGATTGAATTCAAACCAAAGCTTACTTTAAATGCTGAGGTAAGGAGAGAAAGGCACAGTAGGAACAAGAAAATGTATCATCTAGGATGCTACAAGTGAAAATTATCATAATGGTCTAATGTTCATTGATTGACCAAGCTCAAAGGGTGGTAAGAGAGGGGGGAATCATTCTTGATCCTAAGGGACACCTAGAAGCATCATTCACTTGGGGTCTAGGGAATTCCACAAACAAACAAACTGAGGCACACACTCTTTACCAAGGTCTTCTTCTTGCAACTGAAGTCAGAATTAAAAAATTGATTGTTACTAGAGTATTATCCTGAACTTGATGATCTCAAAATTGATTCCTTCCAATAGAAATTAGCATCTATTAGAGCTCGAATCTAGGAGGAGATTTCCAGACTCCAAAAGACCTCATTCTATCATGTCCTTGGAAAGTATAATCATCAAGCTAACTCACTATCCAATGAAGCAATAACACTGAAAATGGGGACTCTCAAAAAAATGGGGGTATGCAACAACAAGCCATACTTTAATCCCTATAGTTTATTGGTTATGGAGACACATTGCATCATAATCAAACAACATGTCATGGCACCACTGCCACTCGATATCAAGCAAGGAACTAAGATATGAAAGGACCTACCCCTCCACTCCCTGCATCCACGAAATAATTCCTCGTCGACTTCTTCAACCATCCTATGCGGTTTGTCAAGGGAAAGGTGGGATACTAGATTTTTGCACGGGAGGTTCAAACAGCATAGCTTGGAGGAAGGCTATTCTAAATTGGAGATTATTCCCAGTAAGGATTTCCCCCAACCTTTAGTTTGTGTTATGGAAACTTTGTCTGGCATTCAGAGCTATTGTGAACATTGAGCACAGTGTTAATCCAATGTTCTGGGTTCTAGAAAATTGTTGGGTGTTTAGGTGTTTAGTACCTTGGTTCTTATGCAATATTTGTATTTGCTTGGTGCTTGCCATTTTGGATATTTGGGATCTAGTGTCTGTGTTTCATGTGCTCTGGTCCCCTTGCTGTGTGTTCTCTGGTGTAATGGGTTGAACCCTATTGTGCTCTGCAATCTCGGTATTCCCTGGCCCTTCCTCTCTAGGTGGCAGTGCTTGATCACAAACCATCCTCGGGCTCTTGTTTTGGTCTAGCAGAGTGGTTCTTCTCACTGTGAACTCTCTATGGATTATCAAGAGGCTCAAGAATTTCACAAGGCTCTTAGGAGATATGAGGAATCCATTCAAAGCAACAAAAACTTGCTCTTTTCTATTACTTCTAAAGTCCATGAAAATGAGCATCAATGCACCTCTCAAACTGCAATGAGTATGAACACTTTGGTCCAGCATAAACAGCAAATTGATGTTTTGGAGGTAGAACGTTCCATGCATAGAAACATGGTTAGCAATCTCGGCAAAGAATCTGATTTTGCTGCCTCCAATCACCAAACATAAGTAAATTCAGTTCAAGATGATCTCAAGGAGGAAGATATTGTCCATCAAATGATGGAAGATATGGATCTGAGCAACCAGGACTTGCATCTCTCCAACATGGGACAGGAAGGAGCCAACAGCCATCATGTTTTTCATTGATCTTTATGTTTTGTAAATCAATAAGAATATCAGGTGTCATTTTCAGGCTTTATACCTATAGGAAATTTTGGAATGTTATAGCAATGGGTATCTGTAAATCGATAAGAATATCAGGTGTCTTTTTCTATTTTGACACACTTAGATTGGCCAGTACACTGGGAAAATCATGGCAGTAGTCTCTTTGCAATTCTCATTGTTTAGCTCTACTATAGCATTTTTTAATACTAAATTCTCCAATTTCGGTTTAAAAAAAAAAAGATTAACCATGCTCAGAATTTATATTGTACAATGGAAGGTATATAGAAATATATTGTAAAAGGGAAACATCATCAAGATTTCTGGACACAAAATGATATCCTGATGGCATTTGTCTCATCCAAAAACGTACATATCAAAGGCAATGTTTTAAAACTCCAACTCCAACTCCAACTCCAAATCGGAATCAATCGAGGGTCAACTCAGACTCCAACTTAGACTCGAATTTACTCACCAGTCTGATTACACTGACTCGGTTTTACTCGGACAGCATAAGTGGGCCTAATGGTTAAGAACACGTGTTTCCTCCTTGGGGGTCACAGGTTGAAATCCAGAGGGGGTTATGATATGTATACCTCCATAGAATTTAGTTGTCAAATTGTTGCGCTGAGGGAGTCCCTTGTCCCACAAACAAGGGGGTCTAATACACCAATTTGGTGTTTGGCTTGGCCGTGACCTTAAAAATAGATTACTATTATTATTAAAAATACACAAAATAATTAAATTTTAATGAAAATAATTTATTTTAAATATTCCAAACCATTAGAGACAAAATATGTAAAGCCTGCTCATGTATATACCATGTAAGGGTGTATATATCAAAATGGCATCAAGTGCAATACATATCAGCAAAAAAATACATAATCAATGAGGCTCTAAATGGCTTCTAGAGTCCAAAAAACATGCTACAAGCTACTGACCTACTACATATTACATTGTACAAACCATTGATCAACATGATCAAACTATCACACTCATCACCACTGCTAGAAATGAGATCCTCAACAGGAGCTACAAAATCATCCTCTAGCTCAGAGTCTTCAAACTCCTCGGACTCCTCATGGACATCTACAACTGAAGTAGTAGTACTAGTAGAAGCACAAGTTGGCCAAGTTGCACACCTAGTACTTGCATGTGCCATGCCTAGTGCTACATTGTCGCTCACCCCCGCTCCTAGTGGATCCGAATCCAAACCAATCCCCCGACTCCAAGTCATCAATATCAAAATCAAGCTCAAACTCTGTTGGGTGAGACTCCTCTACCCATTTTGAAGTTGGATCAATGTCATCCAACACAATGGGATGTATATCAGGTCTTTTTGTTTAGCAACTGGTTGCACCTTAGCCGGAGATTGTACTGCACGAAGACGAGATCATTCAACCATTTTTGTTCCAAACGTTTTCTCTTCTTCTGTGAATCCGCTCAAAGACAAACCAATTGTGCTCACACCCAAAAGCACTGCAATTTTGACTCGGAGCTCGAACTACAATCTTTTGCAATTGAGGACATTGGCTACCAAATGACTCCCATCAATGTGCTACAAAGACAAAGTTAGTTCAACAAATTAGATTACGACTTTGGCTAAAATATCAAGTATTTAAAGCTTTAAGTTTAAACAACTAAACTTAAAAAACTTTGGAATTGCTTAACTACTTGGTCCACATCTCTTGCAATCTTTGCTAGGTTTTTGCCAAAGGTACCCATGGCTCTAGTGAAAGCACTAACCTGTCAGTGTACTTCCAGTTGCTCTCCCTTATTAGGGACCATGCACCCCAAGCACTCGTACAATCCATCTTTGACCTCCCCAGTTTGATCTTCTCCTAAATAAGCTTTGTAATGATACCTTGGGTTCAAGAAATACTCAGCTACATGTATAAGGCGATGGAGTTGATTGTTCCATCTATTATCAATGATCTCCCACATAGGCCTATACTTAGCTACTCTATCCTTGTAGGTTGTCCTTGTTTGCTCCTTTGCCTAATCCATAGCCTCATAGATGTAACCCATGGCCAATTTTTCCTCATCCACCAACTGCAACACCTTAACAAGGGGCTCGCCAGTTTTCACAACCTTTGTTGCCTTTTTCAAAAAAGTGTTCTCAAAAACTTTCTTTTTGGTGTCTTTTCCATCTTGTTTGCGAGCCCATTAAGATCCATTCCATTCATCGCTTGAAAACATTTTTGTCAAGTTCTATGCTTGGGAAATGAGAGATTGCAACGTGAGGAAGTGAGTTGCAAATCTCGCGATGGCAGGCCTAACAAAGTCCTTGCCCCCGACATTTTTCCTCATTAGGTTCAATACCAATGAGTGCTTGTAGATGTATTTTGTGATGCACTTGGCATGCTCTACACTATTCTTGATCCAATCATGTTTTCCTATGTCCTCAAGCATCTATGCAATGTGCAGGGGGTCCAAAATATGGTCCTATATTTAGACTCTATCTTACCAACAGCTTGCAAGAGCATAATTAGAGGCATTATCTGTGATGATATAAACAACATTTGCCTCCCCCATTGACACCACAATCTCATCCAAAAGCTGAAATAATAAGTTTGCATCTTTCATCTTATCAGATGCATCAACCAATTTCAAAAACATGGTTCCTTGGGGACAAGAGACAAGGAAATTTATGATTATACGGTTCTTTCTATCATTCCATCCATCTGACATAATGGTACAACTTGTTTTTGCAAAAGAGATCCCCTCAAGTCATGCATTGCATATTGGGGCTTTTGAAGCCCTTACCCGCAGTAATAACAAATCCCACATAGGTTGGTAATAAGGTGAGTGAGCAACATTGAAGGGGATATCTGCATCTTGTTGAGTTCTAGTGTACCAAGGGAAGTGGTCCCCTTGTGGTTGTGTGTCTCTAACCACAAGAGGGAAATATTTGACCCATTGTGCATTATACTTTATGTCTAATTTCACTTTGACATTTTCCTAAGTCAAACGGGTGAAATTTGTCACTTGAGTGAAAAGTGATTATTAATTCACTTTGTGGGTGAATTAGGGGACATAAAGTGAACTATGGAAACTTAACCCAAAGTGGGTTTTGAGTTGAGATTCTTTTTGAGAGATCTCAACCAATGTTACAAGAACCGAACCGGTCATTGAACCGGTCGACCCCAAAAACCAGAACCGAACCGGAACCGGAAAAAAACCGTATCAAAAAACCGATCACTAAAAATACATAAAATATTCAAATTTTTGAAAAATAAATGCATATTCATGTGCATCCATGTGAATCTTTGTCTT
>SNQJ01S0181985.1:0-19195 GCA_010110895.2 Picea sitchensis | reverse complement strand
CAACTGATTTTTTTATGAATAATTTAAATTTCTTACTCCCTTCATGTTACAAGATTTTACGAAGATCATAATTATTATTTAAGTTGTTTTTATTTTAATTATTATTATTTTTTTTTATAGGTAGACAAAATCTTACCACTAGCGTAATTTAGACTTAGAGCTTAAATTTTGTACTGGGGGACATTTAATTAGGGAAATTGTTTTTTTGTTTTTTAAATACTTAACACGTTATTCGTCCTAAGGCCCTCTAGGTTCATTCATTTATCAAAACGACGCGACGTGCCCTGTAGGACGCACTAGGTGCTCCAAAGGTGCCACTCGCCTCTTTCCATTTTTCTTACACGACGTGCCCTTTAGGATGCACCACGTGCTCCAAGGGTGTCACTCGCCTCTTGACTGACTTGGTAGACATAAAAAAACCCTGGAGTCAATACTCCGCCAGGTGAACTTGTGGGAGACTAAGGGCCTCTAAGGAATAAGGCCCCCGCCTTATTGCGCACCCCTTAGAATCATCGTGAGCGACTTTCGCAGTCTGCCCTCACCACATTGTGGGTCCTCTCGAACTAGGTAATCATTAACCTATAGTTCGAGCCACGGTGGGAGTGCTACTAGGTTGTGGCAGGGTTGTTGTCGACACCTCTCCCTCAACATATTTGGTAGTCGTGCATGACCCCTTTACTCCACATGTGAGTCTGGTCGGTAAGCTATCGTCAGCTTGCATCATCAACAAATCATGTCAGAATTTATCCATATCATATCATCTAATCAGATGCACTAATATCATAGTAAAAACAATCAAACCTCAATGGTACATTCCCCGACTCGATACGGAGTCCAAGGGGTTCCATCGATGCCTCTGCATCCTCGAGGTCCAAAATTCTGCACACTCAGTAAAACCGAGTCAATAGCACCTGTCTATGTCAATGCAGTAAAACAACATGTCATCAACCCATAATGCCTCATAATCAAAATCAAAAGTTTTAATAGCATAATAATCTGGATCACTTGCGAGCAAGTGTCCTCAAAGAATAAGTTTGCTTAGTGCGCCAGAGCGGGATGTTACATAATGAAATAATATATAATAATAAAGTAAAAGTTGACTAATGAAATAATATATAATAATAGATATGTTTGTTTTCTTTTGCTTTTTAAATAATTTATATTTATATTCTTTTACAAATATTGAATATACTCTATTTAAAGTTATTTAAAAAAAATTATATTTATATTTTTATAACATTATTCAATATACTTTATTTAAATTTTAATTACATATGTACGGAAAATTTTATGGTTGATTATTTTAATTTTTATAATTAAAGAAATTTTAAAGACAACTTTTGTTGTGCTAAATAAAAAATAAAAGAGAACATATACAAATAAAAAAAATTATTGTTTAAATTATAAGAATAAAATTATATCATAATAGAAACATTAAATTAAATTGTCTAAGTAGGTTTCCACAATTAAATTGTGGATAAAGGTTTTTACGTCCTTAAATTAGATTAAATTATTGTAATTGTAATAGAGATAAGTCACTTGGGGATTGCACTCTGCTTGGGCTGCACCAACCCTTAATATGGGTGTCTCCTCTTGACTAAACTCACTGTAAAGGTATTGAACTCTAGTTTCCTAACAAACCAAACCCACACCATAACCAATTGAGTTAACAAAAAAAAATTGACATTTCTAGTAGACAATATTAATTTTGAAGTTAATTAAAATTATAATAAAAACAAATGGAATGTGACTAGTAACAAGACACTTATTAAACTACCCAAATATAACTAATATGTCATATCCTTAAAAAAAAAGTACATGATTGTTCAAAGTCTCATAATGCAAGCTTATATAAATATATTCCCTTCAACAACTAGAGAGTGATTCCAAGAAATCCTCAATCACCAAACTCAACAAAAGTAAAATAAATATCATAAAGTTGATTGAAATTGGAATTATGAAAAAAAAAATTTAACAAAAATCTATAAAATTGGAATTATGACAAAACAATTTTGACAAAAATGTAGCTTTTTGAATGTACAATAAATGAGATGTCATATATTTAGTTAAAAAGAACATATATCTTTTATTAAAAATAAAGAATATTTAAAAATATATTTTAAATTTAATACAAAATTATATATTTATAGTAATTTTATATTATAGAAATTTAAAACTATTTATCCAAAAAATAATAAAAAAATGAAATTTATTTTTGTAAATAAATATGAAAATTCCAAAATGATATAAGACCGTTTTTCTAATTAAAGTGAAAATTTGAAAACTACTTAAACAATCTTGAAATATATTCTTGTAAGTATAGATTATAAGAAGAATAAAAATGCATTCACAAAGTCTCTAGAAACAAATTCTTTTTTTAAACATGATAAATTCCTTTTTATAAAATAAATTATATGATGTAATAATATGATTTCCTTACAAAGTACTACCAAAAAAGGAAAACCCAAGAACAAGCACAAACCCTAGGGCATCGAGAATATTTACTAAATCAAGCACAATGAGGAAACAACTACAACACTTTCAACTATTTTGATGATTAAGTTGAGATTTTGCATTGAGAAAAATGGAATGTGTTTTATAACTACCTATTTATAATATTTATTTTTTTGTTTAGTGTGTTCATGATTTGCGGACAAAATCGTCAGAGAATCTTATCCGACATGAGCCACACCATCCCATGGAAATGTATCTCTCTATCAAAATTTGATTATTTATTCATAAATAATAAATATATAACATAATAATATAAATTCATTTTAATTTAACATTGTTTTAATTAAAAAAATAAAATTAAACTTTATTGTTGATAACTTTTTTGCATTTATAAATGCATCAGTTAACTTGTTTACTTTTTAACATTTACCTAATCATATTAAGAAATTACTGTAACATTATATGATTGCCACGTTTAATTATTTTTCATCCCTTTATCAGTGAAGGTTACGCGGTTGAGATGTGGAGAGTTTTCTTCATGCATAAACCTTTTTACTGAGTTTTTTTTAACGCGAAAATTTTTTTTATCCGCTGTCCACCGTAAGTCTTTCTACGTTCACCAGCCAGCCTCAAGTTAGCGGCTGTGCTAGTGATAGTTATGTTGGGATTCTAGGATAGTTACCTTCTATCATCATGGTTCTTGGTAGTTATGTTGGGATTCTAGGAGCGCTTTTCCTTGTAGGTACCTTTAATAAGGAGTGTTTAATTTTTTTTTCAATTTTGAGTTGTTCTAATTCAAGTAGGTAAATGGTAGACATTTATAAACTTGTCATAAGTGTATATGGAACCTTGATATTTTACAAGGTTTCAAAGTAAAATGATAAAAATCTTACTATTTATGACAAAGTTGTGTGTGCCATAATGATAAAATAAAAAATTAAAAAAATGATTAGTCCTTTATATCTTTTAATCTTGGGTCTAAGGGTGATAGGAATAAAAAAATGATTAGTCCTTTATATCCTTTAATCTGGGTCTAAGGGTAATTGGAACAAAAATGAACACGGAGCAATAGGATAAGAAAGCCTTCTACAAACACATAATTGCTAATTCAGCGCGTAAAGTAATCGAATCATGATCTCGGTCAAATTCAACCATAAAAATCTAAAAGAAATATAAACAGAATGGCCAGGCATAAAGAGGAGATCCGTTCATTCCCAGGCAGCGGGCCAGAAGCCGTGGATCCCGTAGCCAGTCTTTCAATTATCCAGAGATATGACCTTCCTCACCGCCCAGAAGGAGACAACCATTGTGATCAGCATGAGCAGCCTCTGCGCGTTCTGGGTCTTGACATAAACCAGAAAATGTGTGACAAAAGCCAGCAGCAACCCTACCAGCGTATACAAAAACCCTATGACATAAATATTGTATAAAATATTGAAGTATTATTTTATGTATACTTCAATATTGTATAAAAATTATTTATGTATTGTTTTATTATTGTATAAATATTTTAATAATGTATTAATAGTTCGGGTGCGTGACACTATAGCAATTGGTTTTTGCATTAACCACGACTTTGTTTTTGGGTTGAAAAAAAATTCAATTTTTTTTTCATAATTCAACTTTCAACTTTGTTGCAATAGAGAGTCAATTTTTTCCTGGCTTCTAATTGGTTTTTCAAAACAAAATCTTATTGTGGGGATGTCAACGGAAATTTAATAAGCAATTTAATTATGCGGTTGTAACACATGGTTGGTTGTAGATATACATATGCAAGTGCATACAAATTGTTAAAAGTAAAAGTCTCAGCACATAAGAAACAACACATTGCACATTGCCATATTGAACATCTATTGCATTGGGTGCATGTATGAGTATTGCACATTGCACATTAATAAATAATTAATAATATTTTAATTATTTTTATAGGAATATACTAAAAAAATTTAAAAATCATTTTTATACCAACTAATAGACATACTCGTGTGGGGATATACTTGTGTAGAGGTGCGGACAAATGTCAAAGCAAAAGTCTCTGCACATAACCAACACTTCATTGCACATTGCAATATTAAATAATTAATAAATGATATTTTTTTTGTTTGTTAGAAATGTTATTTTTGGGTGTCTCCACCGAACTAAACAAATCATAAGGGTATTAAACTCGGGTCACCCAACAAACGAAACCCACATCTTAACTGGTTGAGCTAGTAAGAATTGAAAATTAGTAAATAATATTAAATTAAATAATTAATAATTAATTAATTAATTAATTAATAAATTGCTCATTTCACATTAACCAACCCAGATCCATTTAACTTTGAATCTATCAACTGCCAAGAGGGATCAAATCTCTTGAGGTGAAAACCTTTAACCTTTCCTCAAGTTTTTCACTCTAAAAAATGTTTTCACCTCGAGAGATTTGATTCATGTCAGCGCTTCATAGATTCAGAGTTAAATGGATCTAGACTAGTTTTCATTCATTTAAAGTGTGTGGGTGTAATGAAACTGACATAAATTTTTATTATTATTTTTTTAAAGGGGTGTTGTATGGCCTTGGTGGAAATAGGCAACTTGATTGTTATTTGGAACATAGGGATTGATATCAATAATAAGGTCGAAGATTACACTCTCTTTCAACGAATACATCTGGTGAAATAAGGGAAAATCAATAACTTGATTATAGTTGGGACTCCAAAAACACCATCAGATTTCTTGTTTCTCGTACTTCCCCTAAGGATATCAAATTAATAATGTTGATAGACCGTATTCGACTTTCTCTGCAAAGTTTTCAAGTTCAATTATATCATGTCCTTAGGCATAATAACGTCGAAGCCGATGAAATGGTCAATCGAGCCATTGGTAAATCCAAAGGACTCTTGGGAGTAGATGCTCAAGAGTGTATGTAGAGCCCCTGATGAACTCATGCATAACGGTTTGGAGTGTCTCCACATGGTATATTTCTTTTTGCATGGAGGTCGTAAGACTATGTTAAGACTCTATACCATCTAGGCTTTGAGGACAAGACAAGGTTGCATTAGGCATCTCCAGAACATTATTCTAGAGCATGGAGAGATCCAAAACTCAAGTGTGTGGGTAATCAGTTGGTACACATCCGTTAATGGTTCAATGGATCTTTAGAAGGTAGAAATTGCAGTCATTATATTCATAATTGTTGTTGTGGTGCAAGTATAGTGGATGAATTACATTATGGAAGGAGAAATCAACTTATACATGAGACTGGAGATGGGATTCATGGGAAATAATCTCACATATGCAATTCAGGTACATGCCATTTCAATTTCTCATTATTTTTGGATGGCATGGTTAATTAATGGCACAATGGAAGTTTTGGTTGTCAATTCTCTGTTGTATCTCTTCGAAGAAGATTCATACGACGTTTGGGTTTGTTTTTCTCCGATTCAACATTGTGGATTGGGTTACTATTCTGGATTGACGATAGTGCGAGGACTCACCTTCAATTTAGTGGTAGACATTAGCCAAGTAGTGGTGCACTCATCAACAAGAATAGGTTTAGTGTGCATGGGGTGACATACTTTGGTTTATCTCCTTTATTGGATCGCGAACAAAGACAAAGCACATAAACCAATGATGGACTTGGAAGAAGTGGAGGACCGATAACGACTATTTATCCGTGTTTGTTCCCTCAGATCGATTGTCTCGTTTCCATTGGATACATTGGATCAGCATAAGACATTAAGAGGGCAATTGCAGGATGAAGTTGACACATTGCAAAGAAAAAATGAAGCATTTAAGTGGAAATTATCTCAAAGGGAGGAGTCGAGTGGGTATTCTCCTCCAGCTGGACACGTGGGTACAGAAGCAGGGCTGACAGAAGTTCAAATACCAGATTTCAATGTACTCATGGCATCTCTGAATGATCAGGAACAACTGGGACAAGACAATATGCATCATGGACATGGAAATTAGATGCACACTAATACTTCTTTTCGTCAATGTTTTGTTTAAGTATATGTATTAACTACATTTATTATTGAATTTACATTCCTCAGTTCAATAGTAATAGAAATTTGTTAAGTATTAAGAATAGGAAGATAATATGGAAGGATGATGCTTGAGAAGAGCCAAATATGGAAGAAATTGAGATTTTATTTTTGTACTAAGTGGTTTCAACGACACTTTTTTAATGAATAAAATACTACACTTTTTGTAAAAAAAAAATATATGTATAGGATTATATTAAAAAAAATAAAAAATCATTTTTACATCAACTAACAGACATACATGTGTGAGGATGTACTTGTGCGAAGGTGGAGACAGATCGTCAAATAAAAATTCTCTACACATAAATAGTAACGCATTGCACATTGCAGTATTAACTAATAAATAAATAACTAATTATTTAATTTTAAATAATTTTAAATAATATTGAATAATTAATAAATTATTATTTATTTAATAAATTGCATATTTCATACTGCGCATTGCACATTAATAAAGAATTATTATTTTTTTGATTATTTGTATAGGACTATATTAAAAAATTTAAAAATCATTTTTACATCAACTAACAAACATACCTATGTGGGTATATACCTATGTGAATGTGCAAAAAAATCATCAAAATAAAAGTCTTCGTACCTAAGTAACAACATATGCTAGGATATACCAGTGCAGAGATGTGGAAGTTATATTTTCATGGACTATATGGTTGTGTTGAAGATGTATAATTAACTTTTATTAAACTAATAATTAACTTTCATTTTTTATATAAGTATATACGTAAAAAACAATTTTCTCAAGGATATGCATATGCATAACAATATTCTATTACTCATAACATTGATAACTATTAGACTAAGTGTTTCTATGTGGAGATATAGTTGTGCGGAGGTGTGGAAGCTATATGTGTAACATCCCGCTCTTGCACACACATGATATGACTTATTCTTTTAGGACACTTGCGTGCAAGTGATCCAGTTTAGTATATGGTTGTTTGTTTCACTTATGGATTATGATGATGATGCTTATGGATTATGATGTTATGTTATTTGATATCTATGTATAGATGGGTTCTATTGACGTGTTTCCCCTGAGTGTGCAAGACACTTGCCAGATTGAGGATGTCAATGACATCAGTGGACCTCCTTAGACTCTGGATTGAGTCAGGGAGTGGAATGTATATGTGACATATGATAGGGTATATTATGATCTTGTTTATGGATAATTAACATGTTTCGCTGATGGATGCAGGTTGATGATTTCTTGCTAATCAGAATCACATTAGGAGTAAAGAGGCAATGCACAACAACCAGAAATTGAGGGAGAGGTGTGGCAACATCCCTGCCACAACCTACTAGCAATCACGTTGTGGCTCAAATTGTAGGTTAACGATTACCTAGTTTGAGAGATCCACAATGTCGTGAGGGAAGACTGAGACAGTCGTTCACAAAGATTCTAAGGGGTGTATAATAAGGGAGAGTCCTTATTCCTTAGAGGCCCTTAGTCTCTCACAAGGTTTCCTGATGGAGTATTGACTCCAAGGGTTGGACAACTACTTAAATTAGTGAAATGAGAGTGTCACCCTTAGAGCACGTAGTGCGTCTTGAAGGACACGTTGCATAAATAAAAAATGAATAAAGGTGAGTGGCACCCTTGGAGAATGTAGTGCATCTTGGAGGGCACGCCACAATTTTAATAAAGGTGATTCAATGAATCTAGGTGCCTAGAAAAAAAAAATTGTTTTCACATGGCCAACCTTAAAATAAATATTAAATGAGTAATTTTTATTATTTATAAAATCCCCTTAAAATTTCATAGCCTCGTTAAAAATTAATCCTAGGTATAAATAGGGTAAGAAGACTAAAATCTAAATAATCAATTAATAAAAGGGGGATGAAGAAAAATCAAGTTAATAATTAAAAGAAAAATATTTTATCTAAAGAATTAATTACTGATTTTGTGCAAGACATGCTAAATTGGAACTAAGACAATAAGGGAAATGAATATAAAACGGAATGGGAAACATAGAAAAGAATCTAATCTAGTCTAACTAAAGAATTTTCCTAAATGAAACACAACTAAGTTTTAAAAAAATGCCAGTCATTAAAATGGAAATAGAGGGAATAAAAGGACAACGAGGAGTGCTTTTAGGATGGGCTAGAGAAATTGACATGTAATTAAATAAAATAAGTGAATTTATGGTGAAACTAAGGGATCGGGTGACAAGTGTATGGGGGAGAGTATTTCTTAATTAAATTTTAATAAAATGAATTAAAACATGCAAATGGGAAGTGGTCACTAAGAAAAACTATATAAAAGTAATGGATGGGAAGAGGAATGGATCATGTATGGTATGCGTAAAGTTATGCTGTCGGAATTTATTTGACTGATTTTTCTTGTAGGATTTGGGATACCGAGCTCAAAATGAGAGTGGTAGCTCGACCTTGCAAGGCAAGCTAGGAGCTATATTTTTCTTTGGTTTTAACCATGCAATGGCCCAACAATTTTACATTCTTCTCATGTGATTTTTCATGTTTTTACATAGCGAAATTGCACTCCTTTGACACAATGATTGTAATTTTCCCCACCCCCTTTGTTAGTAATACATCTCTGTGAAATTTATTTTACTGTTGGTGTAATTTATTCGTTTCTCGAATATTTTTTTTTGTTGTTTTTTTTTCATGCGAATGGATGGAGGATAACCACACGTTTTCTGACCTCTTATCTCTGCGTTTGGTGTTTGTTTTTTCCTACGATTTTGGTGGAGGATACCCTCAACATTTTATTATTGTGATTGTTGTTTTACTCAATTATCACTTTACCTTTTACCTCTGCCTAACATTTAAATCGCCCAACAATTTATCAGTGTGATCCCTGCACTTGCTAGTTTGTAAACCGTTCATTTCACCTCAGCATGTTATTTAAAATCACCCAGCGAATTAACATCTACCTTAGTGAATTTGAATTGGGTGTATCCTTGCACTTGCTCAACGTTTTATCTGCTTGTCTTTCTCGACGATTTATTCAAAATTTCTCCCAGCCTGTTAGTCAAACGAATCGCTAAAGCTTAGCCCAAAATTGTGTGTTTCTTAGCGTTCTCTCTTTGGCTAGACATGCCCAACGCTCTTTCTTTCGACCTAGGATTTTGTAAGAGTCCAGATTCTAGGGGATTTTCCCTTACTCAACAAGTCGTGATCATGCCCAATGATTTTCTTGACCCTTTCTCAATGAAAATTTGTGAACCATGTCAGGAGAAACTTCATGATCTGGCTCCTTGTTTTTCAGGCTCCTTCTCAGTGAATTTTCATACTCAAGGAGGCCAGTGGGAATGGGTTGGGATGCTCTGCATTTTCCCCCTCTCAACACTCATCTTTACATTCAATTTCACTCAATGATTTTTTCTCTTCACCACTGTTCGTGCTGCGAATTTACTAAGTTTTATTCTCAACATTTACTTTCATTTACACACAACGATTTTCTCTATTCACCAATGCTCCTTTTGCGGATTTATGAAGTTTTATGCTGAAAATTTACTCCCCTTTACACTCAGCAAGATTTTCTCCTTAGAACTGTTCAGGATGCAATTTTGTTTAGTCGTTACACTCAACATTAACCCTCCTTCAATGTACTCCATCAAACGAGATTTCGATTGTTGCACATTCATTAAATCTTTGATTTGATGGCTGTCATTTGATGTATGGGTACCCCTTTTTTCTTTACTATGGAGGCCGATTTAACCTCAGAATATGGTTTATTATTGTCATTTATGATTGGTTTCCTGATTTAATTAAACATATTTTAAGTTTTCTTGAGTGCATTGGTTTATGGTTGTTAAAAGACTTGGGTCCTTCATAACTCCTTTATATGGATATGGGTGTAGATTTACTTCTATCCTTTACTTGTGTGGTGGACATATTTATAGTTCCTTAATGGGGGTGTGTAAGTAATAGGAACCCCTCTAGTTCCCTTGCGATCAATTTCTTACCTTGAATAGTGATGTGCAAGGTTGTGTCAGCTCTTATTATGTTTTAAGAGATGTGTAGCTAGGTTAGCATGTTTGTAGTTGAACTAAGGACCATTGTTGGGGTTTAGATCACTTTAAAATAATGTTAATCGATGTAGTTAGATTTCACTAGCGCCTTGAAATAAATGTTATTATATGGGTTGAATTTCTCGCTCACCTTGAGAATAATGTTAAATGTATGATCAATTGAATGATTGGATCACTTGTGAGCCATAAATTAGGTGAACGTATGACTGTTTCAGAATTGTGTTTACTGGTGCGTAATGAATCCATCGCGATGTATGATTGATATCTAATTTTCTTACTCTTGCACAAGGAAATGTAACGAAAGGAATGTTATGGATTATAAATTCTCATGTTCCCTTCATTAAGGGTGACACATGTTTAGTTTAGTAATGAAATTTACTTGTGCGCTTCAATTTAAGTGGGCATGTGATTGCTTCATCATTCTTCCTTGCACCTTGAATTTTAATGTTAACTGATTTGCATCATGAAATTATGTAGATGTATGACTTATTGGCAACTAATTCTCTCTTGCGTCGTTGCTTAAGTTGATGGGTGATTATTCTAGAATTCTTTACTCTCGCGCACAACGAATAATTAAATGTTGATGTATGATTGGTAATGATAATAATTACCCTTGCACCATCGTTAATTGATGATTAGAATTGATGGATTTATTAAATAGATGATCGTAGGTGATGGTGATTTAGCTACTTTCTTGGATTGTTGGGGTTAGTGGGATGTAGACACCTCCTTGTTCTTGAGAACAATCAGGAGCCCTGAGACCTTAAATGGTTAGAATCAATTGGAACCTGGGGATGAGTGTTGCTTATGTGTCCTGGAGGTCCTAACCTTGCAGGGTGGGTTGGGCGAGTAGTATTTTATGTCATTATTATGATTATATTTATTAACCTTAAGTTATCGTTATGTTATCTCCTATTATCCTGGTGTTATCCGATGATTATCCCGTTGAGATGAGTTTAGTGAATTATGATTCGTATTGTTTGTGTCATTATTAATTGTATGAATGCAATGATTGTGGGTTGCTATTTATTTGTGTTAATGCGTTGATATTTGTATCGTTATTAATGGTGATGATGTGTCGACTTTGTGTCGTGATTGATTGTTAATGCGTTAATATTGTTTCATTAATATATTGGATGATGTGTCAATGATATTCTTATTAATTGTGATGTACAACTTCCTAACGCAAAAAAAAAAAAAATACCTGTTGTACGTCTCTTTTTGTTGTAACGGCGGGGATGTTACATATTGTATCAGAGAACCGATCTTCTCAATACTGGAGTATGAGGATCTTCTTCTTCTGATTCTCGTTATTCTGTAGAGTTAGATTCATCATCCTTTAAATCAAAATCTATTTTCTATGGTTCTTCCTTACTTCGTAGGACTTCCTGTATAACAACATCCTTCATTTCTCTAAATACCACATCTTGGCTATACACAACCTTCTTAGTTTATGGGTTCCAAAGCTTATAACCTTTGAGACCATCTTTATACCCGATAAAGATACACTTTTCAACCTACTTATCTATCTTTCTCTTATTTTCCTTTGGAACATGAACATAGGCCTCACAACCAAATACCTGGAGATGTGTGAGAGAAGGTTTCTTACAATTCCATACCTCTTGTGGAGTCTTGTCATCCAGCACTGATGAGGTTGATCTGTTGACCAGGTAACATGCAATACCCACTGCCTCTATCCATAATTCTTGCCCTAATGTGACATCGTTGAGCATGCACCTTTCTTTTTCCATCAGCGTTGTGACATCCCCCAAAAATAAAATATTTTTTATTTTTGTGTGCTGGAAATTATTTCTATTTTTAACAAATTTGAATCTGAAATTTTTTTGCCATTTATGGCAATTCTGAATTTCGAATTTCATAATTGTGTTTAACTATTGTGACTATTGGGAAGAGATATGTTTGGACTCAACTAATTATTTGACTATGACACTTGTATCACAACAGAATATTTATATTAATTGCAGGAAGACAAATGGAACAATCATGTTAAAATTAGCTGACCATGACTCCATGAGTGGGGAACATGTTGGAACTGCCTCTGGGATGATTATTACAAGTGGAAAATTAGGGATTTGGCCACTGGCAGCCCCTGAAAATCAGGGATTAAGAAAAAAAAAAAAAGATGCGAAAATCCCCAAAGGAGGGAAAAAGACCTGGGCAAAAATGGATAAATAGCATATGCGAGGAGGCAGGACGCTGCCAAGTATGCTCGGAAAGGATTGCAAGTCCTCTTGCTGCTATGAGCACTGCCAAACAAGTGTGAGGCAAGGGGATAACTATTGAAAAAAATTGGAATATTGTTTAGGAGTCTCCAAGTTCGCCCTAATGGATTCATGATCAAGCTAGGGGGTGAACTGGGCAAGTGATTTGGCTACCCTATTCTATGGTTGAGAGGAATGTGGTTGTTCCCTTTGTCTTCCCGCAGATTGGATTCAAATATGTTGATCTACGGCTCTCTATTTTGAATGGCTATGTTTGATTGATGTTAGGTCTCTGTTGAGTGATTATATCTAATTGTGTTAATGTAAACCTTTCCCTTTCTGTTCTCGGATGTTTTGTGTGTAACTAATATTTTGCATCTAATTGTTCTAAATTTGAAATAATTCTTTCAATGGATGACATCTATCGTGGTATTAAATTTACAATCATAGTCTAAATTCTGGAGTTGTCCCTCCCAAAATCTGGAAGTACTAGACAAATTTACTTTTATACGACTTGAGTTTAAGAAAGTCAATCCATCTACGGGTTAGGTTTAGTCTGAAGTCGAAATGATAGGATAATCGGTGTTTGTGAAGAAGACCAATGTAGGTAGATATAGGTTTATTTCTGTGACCGAAGTACTAAACATATCTAAAACTAAGCAAATCGGAATTGAGTAAATTTGTGTCGAAAGGAAACAGGTAGATGCATCGCTAGAATTAAACTTCTGAACAATCTTGCCCCTTAAAGAGACTTCCTATTTCTTACTTTAAGAATTGAAGAGAAATATGGAATAGCAAGACCCTTAAGGATCACAGGGATACTCATATAATTACCTACATATACGTCTTTCACTGTTTTATATGAATTTCTCACATCCACTAACAACATGAAAACAAAGTATTAGATGTGTATAGAATGACAAAATTCGGAAAGTCAAAGAAATCTGGAAAACCCCTTTTTATTTAGATGTTGAACAATCATGAGGATCGATGCCTGTCAGAGGATTTTATTCTTTCTTTGTTGAGATTGGTCTACCCCCTTTCATAGTTCAGGTCTATGATGAATTTGGAATTTACCTGACAGAAAACTGTTACCCTGGTGTACCCTTTTATAGAGTCTATACGCTTAAAACTCATAAGTTTGGAATTTCTAAATTCTGATGATATTGAATCCTTTTACACCTACTATCTCACAGAAAAGAAACAAGAACACCAGTAAAGGACAAAGATCATAGAGTTTTTAAATAATGTGAAAATTTCAGTAGAAGTAGAGTACTCTCTTCCTTTGCGTTTTGACTGATTTACCACCTTAGTTTTTCAACAGAAGATATTGCAATCTTCTAATCCAACCTTCTCTCTTTTCGCATTTCAGAGGTTTGTTACATGAGATGTTAGGAACTTGAACTCATGAAGTTTCGAACCCCAAAACCCCGATGCGCTAGTCCAACCTTCTCTCTTTTTGCATTTCGGAGGTTTGTTAGATGAGATGTTGGGGCACTTGAACTCATGAAGTTCTGAACCCCGAAACCCCGAAGCACTAGTCCAACCTTCTCTCTTTTCGCATTTAAGAGGTTTGTTACATGAGATGTTGGGGCACCTGAACTTGCAAAGTCCTGAACCCCAAAAACTCCGAAGTGTTGATCCCACTTACCTTTTTTGCAATTTCGAGAATTGTCGTGTGTTGATGTTTGACTTTATACTCGCAAAATCCCGAAATGCTGGTCACTTTTCGCAATTTTGGAAGTTGTCGTGTGTTGATGTTTGGCTTTGTACTTGCGAAATCTCGAACGCCAAAATCCTGAAATGACGGTCACTTTTCACAATTTTGGGAGTTGCCGTGTGTTGATGCTTGACTTTGTACTCGCGAAATCCTGAAATGTCAGTCACTTCCCGCAATTTTGGAAGTTGTTGTGTGTTGATGTTTGACTTTGCACTGGAGAAATCTCGAACTCTGAAATCCTGAAATGCTGGACAGTTTTCGCAATTTCGGAAGTTGTCGTGTGTTGATGTTTGACTTTGTACTCGCAAAATCCCGAACTCCGAAATCCCGAAATGCTGACCCACTTTCACGATTTGAGAGATGTTGTGTTTTGTTGTTTTGGGATTTTGAAGTCATAGGATTTCGAACCTCGAAAACCCGAAGTACTGAGGCCATAGTCTTCCATGTTTTTTGTGTTTTTGGAAAACAACGTGGCCCCTTTGTTTTTGTGTGTTCGGCATTGGAAAAATCGTTGAAACCCATTTGAGCACTGTCTTTCACAAAAACTGTAGGAGTACAGCAGGAATTATTGGTTATATGAACAACTCTAAAATGGTAAGGAATGGAATGGTAGAATCGATGGATAATTTTCATCCGAGACAGAGGTAGGACAAAAGGATAAAAGATAACATTATGAATCACTGTGTACAGGGCGTGATAAGTACATAATTGGTTGTATTGGAAGGTTTTAATCTAGTTAAACCGATGTTTAGTGTGATGTTTATTTTTTTAGTTCTGATTGCCATGAAAACATGTACCTTTAAGTATTCAAATTTTTCATAATGAGACTGTTGTTAATGTCATTATGGATAGAATTAAATCTTACCTTCTCTTATATTCTGAGCTTAAACACAATGGAGTTTCGTCATAGGAATTTTTTTTTCTTTATGGTGATTATGAGGTTCATTACGTATGGTATCAGAGCAAAAGTTACAACACTGGGCCTGAATAGGGCCACATTAATTGCTTACTATATATTCTGATTTATGAAAAAACTAATAAATCTTGCGGATTACAAACATAAAGCTTATGTTTTGTGTTAAATAATGGCAGCTCAAGAAGGTACAGAAATGAGGATGCAAGGCAATCTGTAGCAAGGACCTCCTGGAGATCCGAGACAGAACAGTGATGGAAGCTCACCCACGGAGGTGTTGGAAACAATGAGGAACCATATTGTTGAACTACTGGTTTTCAAGGCCGACAATGAAAAATTGAAGAAGGCACAACAAGAACAAGAAGAGATAAATGAAGTCCTGCTGCGTAGTATAGTAACCAATGAAGAGCCCAAAAGATGATAACCATGAGGAAGAGGTCAGCAAAAGGGCCTCCAAGAATTCAGGTGTGAAAATAGAAAAGTGAGACAGTTCATCTGAAGGGACACCTTCAGCTGAATAAAAAACCATACCAGACAAAAAAATAAAACAAACAGACCACCTTGAAGAAGAATTTAAAAAAGATTAAACCTGCTACTTTTGATGGAGAATCCAGGACAGGAGAAGAAGTTGAGGCATGGTTGTTGGACATAAAAAACATACTTCCAAATCTACAATTATTCCAGCAACATGAAGGTCAGAATGGCCATCTACAATATGAAGGGGAAGACCAGCATCTAGTGGCAGGACCTGAAATTGGCCAAGGGCCTAAAGGAGAAACAGTTGTAATGGTTCAACTTCAAGAAGTATTTCAAGAAACAATACCTTTCTGAAAGCTATTATGAAAGGAATACAAAAGAGTTTTACAAATTGTGACTCAGACAAATAACAGGGGAGGACCTTATAAATAATTTTCTGGAACTATTAAGGTTTGTACCGTACATCCGGGAGGACAAGGTAAAAACCCAACGATTCTTTAGCTGTTTACCATAGGCTTACTGGGACAAAATCGAGTTTGACAACCCCAAATCCTTGAGTGAGGCATTCAGGAAGGCACAAATGTGCTATGACCAGTATAAACAGTGGGTAGAGTTTCCCAAGACCTGGAAGGATAAGAAGAAAGATGGTGCAGCGGAAGAAGGGATACCAGCCAGCTCCATATCAGAATGCAATAAAAAGTTTCCCAAGGAAGGATTTTCACTCTAATCATCTGAATACGCAAGGTAGCGGTAAACCGGTACACCTGGGAATGAAGAAGTTTGGGGACAACTCCTGCGAGCCATTAAAGTGTTGGGAGTGTGGAGAGCCTCATCTAAGGAGGAACTTTCCACATTTAATTGTAGCAAACAACACTGTTTTCCACAATTTAATGAAGCCTCGACAATGGGAGACATGGGCAGAAGTCTGCATCGGATAAATGCAGCCATAGATGGTCGATAACATGACCACCAGTCCTCAGTGGTAGAAATCGAAGGTAAAATCCAGGACACTCGAATCTCTATTTTAATTGACCCTGGAGCTACGTTAAGTTATATTACTCCCGATGTGGTAGAGTTGAATAAACTTAAGAAACAAAAGCATGAAAAATCTTGGCTTGTACAACTAGCAACAGGTGCTAAAAGAAAAGTAGTTAACTTTATTCCTGATCTTGAGTTCATCTTAGATGGTCAAAAGATAAGGACCAATCTGAACATCCTACCACTAGGATCTTATGATATGATTATCGAGATGGATTTGTTGGAACAACACAAAGCAGTACTAGACTATTATACAAAGATACTTAGCTATGAAGATAATTTTGGCACTGTTAGAACAACCCAAGGCATACCAAAACCTGTGTCAGTGAGACAAGTTTCAGCGATGCAATTCAAGAAATGTATTAGAAAGGGATGTCAAGTTTATGCCATCCAAGTAACGAATCTATTAGAAAAATAAGATAAGCCAGAAGACTTTGTTGTCCTACATGAATTTAGAGACATGTTTGTTGATGAGATACCAGAATTACCTCCTAGGAGAGAAATAGATTTCTCCATAGACTTACTACCCGGATCAGCCCCCATATCAAAAGCACACTATCGAATGAGCCTACCAGAACTGACAAAATTATAAATACAATTACAAGAATTGTTGGACAAAGAGTATATCAGACCAAGTGTCTCGCCATGGGGTGCACCAGTCCTCTTTGTGAAAAAGAAAGACGGTACTCTAAGACTATGTATCGATTATAGACAACTGAAAAAAGTGACCATTAAGAACAAATACCCCTTACCCAGGATAAATGATCTGTTCGATCAAGTTGGTGGGGCCAAGATCTTCTCAAAATTGGATTTACGATCTGGTTATCATCAAGTTAGGATAAAGGACCAGGACATAGACAAAATAGCTTTTTGAAGAAGATATAGACATTACGAGTTGTTAGTCATACCTTTCGGACTCACTAATGCACCAGCCACATTTATGTGCTTGATGAACAACATTTTCAGCCAATACTTAGACAAGTTCGTAGTAGTATTTATCGACGATATTCTGGTCTATTCTAAAATGGAGGAGGAACATGATGAACACTTAAGAATAGTTCTGGAAACACTCAAGAAACACAAACTATACGCAAAATTCGACAAATGTGACTTTTATAAAAAAGAAATACAATATTTAGGACATGTCATTTCCTCAGAAGGTATTGTCGTAGACCCGAAAAAGATAAAAGCCATTATGGAATGGCCGATACCTAAGGATGTGGAAGATATCCGGTCATTCATGGGAATCACCGGATATTATCACAGATTTATAGAAGGGTTCTCTAAGATAGCCTACCCTATCACATCATTACAAAAGAAAGGGACCAAGTTTAACTGATCACAAAAGTGTCAAGACAGTTTTAATAATCTAAAAGAATTATTGACATTGGCGCCCATTTTGAAGGTAGTCGACCCAGATAAAGACTTCACAGTATGTGTTGATGCAAGTAAAGAGGGACTAGGTGGTCTTCTAACTCAGAAAGGGCACATGATTTGTTATGAGTCCTAGAAATTAAAGGAACATGAGCGAAACTATGTCACTCATGACTTAGAATTGGCAGCAGTAATACATGCCTTAAAAATGTGGCGACACTACATAATGGGCAAAAAATTCTTACTATTGACGGATAATAGCAGAGTGAAATATATGTTCAACCAACCAGACCTTAATGCAAGACAAACAAGGTGGCTAGCCTTCTTGAGTGAATTCGACTTTGAAGTCAGACATATCAAGGGTAAGGAAAGTAAAGTAGCAGATGCTTTAAGCCGCATAATCCATGGGTTATTTGAGATAAATATCAGCAGGGTAGAGAGTGATCTAGAACAAAGAATAAAAACAAAAGGTATTAACGACGGAAATTACACTAAGATGATGGAAGAATTTCAAAACAGTATCACAAACTCAGATAAATCAGATATAAGTATCGACAAGAAGGAGCTATTAAGATTTAAAAATAGAGTTTACATACCAGATTCAGCAGAGCTAAAATTAACTATTTTAGACGAAGTGCATAAGAAACCGTATTCTAGCCATCCAGGCTACCAAAAAACAATAACAGCACTCAGAAAACTTTTTTACTTGCCTAACATGAAGGGCGAAACAACAGAGTACTTGGCTAGGTGCCAAGATTGTCAGCAGATTACGACCAAACACTAGCATCCAGCTGGCCTATTACAGCCATTACCAGTACCAGAATGGAAATGGGAGACCATATCGCTGGACTTTATAACAGGTTTTCCTAAAACTCAGAAACATAATGATTCAATCATGGTTGTAATCGATAAACTCAGTAAGTCTGCACACTTTATTCCTGTAAAGTCTACTTTTAAAGCTA
>SNQJ01S0181984.1:0-14000 GCA_010110895.2 Picea sitchensis | reverse complement strand
CATCTCACTTTTTAAGGTCCCTATTTTTGTCCTGACACCTCATAGACTACCTAAGCTGCTACCATGCCAACCATAAGAGATCAAACCCAAGAATACTAGGAGACTGGGCTATCTATATTAGAAATGTAAATGTAATCCATACCCGCTACCATACAAGCATCATTCAAAGACTCTATCACTTAAACAATCCAAGTAGCCATTCATGAAGCCATGCAGCCATTCACAAAAGGTATGCAGGTAGATCTCAATGTAGAGGACCCTCAAAATTCCCATTATGATCATACACATTCCTCCCTCTCCTATTGGGGTTATCCACACTCTTGAAATAAGGTGCCCAAACTTGACATGCATAAATTTGATGGATCCAACCTAGCACGGTGGGTCTCTCAAATGGAACAATACTTCTCCCTCCATAATATTTTGGATGATGAGACAAAACTCCATGTAGGGTTTTTTTACCTAGATATGTCAGTGGTGGTAGTGGCATAAGAAATGTTATCGAGGAATACCAACTTGGAACATGTTCACTAAAGTCGTTTGTGTCCTTTTTGATAGGGAAACACATTTTTGGCTAGACTCACCAAGTTGTTCCAAACTAGATCAATCACATATTTCATCATGACATTTGAAAAGTTGGCTATCGGGACTGAGGGCTTATCTGATGCATTTTACCTTGAATGTTTTATTAGTGGATTAAAGGAAGCCATCCAGGATCATGTGAGCATGCATCATCCTACTACCTAGTTGCAAGCATGTCAATTACCAACAAAAGTACAGACCATCCTTCAGGCACTACCCATGAGGGCTCTAGTTCTCACCCGTCCTTGCCCCAGGGCTCACCCAGCTCCAACACAAACATTGAAGGTCCAAAAGGTATCTCTAGACGAAATGGTGGGATGTTGCAAGAAATTACTTTGTTACTATTATGATGAAAAGTATTCACTAGGGCATAAATGTAGACAACAAAATTTCATCCAAATTGATGCATGTACTTCCTCTCCTTATGACTACATCCCATCAGATGAGGGTCCTGATCGAGATGAAGATCCACCAAGTGATCACGTCGAAGCTCCACTTGTAACCCATTTGGAACTAGAGGAACCTGTCATATCGCTTCATGTACTCTGGGGTATTTCGGCCCCATAAACATTGAAGCTCAAGGGCTACATCAAACTTTGACCGGTGGTGGTGTTGATTGATAGTGGTAGCACCCATAATTTTATTCATTGTAGTCTTGTTGATGAGATCCATTGCTTTGTCCGCTCTATTTCTGATTTTCAAATCCTCATCGCTAATGGTGGTACTATGAAGTGTGGGGGGCGATGTGATATTATCAAACTCCAAATGGGTTCTTATACTATGAACATGCACATGTTCTCTATTTCCATGGGTGGTTGTGATATTTTATTAAGAGTGGAATGGCTTCACACTGTGGGGACAATCACAATGGATTATCAAGAATTATATATGAGATTCACCCAAGACACTCAAACCTATACCCTCTGAGGTCTCCAAGCGGGCTCTCCTAAAACCATCAACTCTCACAAGATGGAAAACTATTGAAGAAAGGACACCATGGTGTGATTCCTCAATTTAATGCCATCAAGTTCACCAAACAAGCCTCTCAGTTAGTTCCTCGTAGTCGACAACTCATATTGGAAAAGTACCCCAAGGTATTTAAGGTTCCCACATCCTTACCTCCCTCCATGGATGAGCATGATAATAACATCCCTCTCCCTCCGGGAAGCCAACCCCCCAATGTACATCCCTACAGATATCCATTTTCTAAAAAAAATTAAATAGAAAAAAAAGCACAAGAATTATTGGAGACGTGGGTAATTCTCCCTATAACCATCCCATATTCTTGACTAGTGGTGATGGTATTAAAGAAAGAAGTTATTTGGTGCATGTGCCCCAATTTTCATTCCCTGGATAAACTAACCATCAAAGACAAGTTTCTCAGTCATATAATTAATGATATGTTGGAGGAACTCCAAGGTGTCCATGTATTCACCAAATTAGAGCTTCTCTATGGCTATCACTAGATCCATATGAAGGAGGAAGATATTCTGAAGACTGATTTCATAAATGATGAAGGAAATTATGAATTCTTGGTCATGCCTTTTGGCCTTTGCAATGCCCCGTCCACCTTCCAAAGTCTCATGAATTAATTATTGAAACCTTACCTTCATAAGTTTGTCTTGGTTTTCTTTGATGGCATCCTCATTTACAGATGCACTTGGGATAGCCACCTTCTTCATGTGGACAAACTCCTTCACTTGTTGTACGAAAACCAATTGTTTATCAAAAAGACCAAATTTTCATTTGGAGCCAGTGAAATGGAATACTTGGGACACATTTTCATTCGAGACGGGGTAAAAGTGGACCCCAAAAAGATGCAATTTATGAATGATTGGCCATGACACAAGACCTTAAAGTGCCTAAGGGGTTTTCTTGGTCTCACAGGATATTACAGGAAATTTGTCCACCATTATGGAAAAATTGTTAGTCCATTGACTGACCTTCTTAAGAAGAATGCATTTCATTAGACACATTTTGTTGAGAAAGTGTTCACAGAATTAAAGAGGGCCATGTGCACTAATCCTTCCATAGAAACGCCTGACTTGAAGAAAACCATTGTGGTGGAATCAAATGCTTATGGAACTGGTATAGGCATATTTCTCACACAAGATGGTTGACCTTTGGCCTTTACTATCCAAGTATTGAGTGGCCTCAATCTGGGTAGATATACATATGAAAAATAAAGGATGACCATTCTCCATGTGGTTCACACATGGAGACCATATCTCTTGGGACACCAATTTTAGATCAAAACAGATCACCATAGTCTGGAATTATTTTTGGAGCAATGACTATCCTCCCCAAAATGAAATAAGTGGCTGACCAGAATGTTGGGTTATGATTATGAAATCATATACAAAAGAGAAAATATAATATATTAGTCTATGCATTATCATGAAAAAATGAGGAAGATGAGTCTCTCTTTGCCTTATCCTTACTGGTCTGTGATTGTCTTGGTGAAGTACGCCAAGAGTGGCTAGCACACCAGACTCTCTCCAAGTTAATTCAACACCTTCATGCAGGCCCTAATCCTCCGATCGAATACACTTGGAAGGAAAACATTCTTAGATATAAGGATCGCATGGTTCTATCACCCTCTTCTGCGCTCAAGTTGAGGCTCTTAAACTAAGTTGCACTCATAAACTATTGCAGGTCACTCAACATTCTAAAATACATATGCTCGTTCCCATCGTTCATTTTTCTTGGCAGGAATGAAGAAGTATATCCTTCAATTTGTCATAGAATGTGAGGTGTTCCAATGTAATAAAGGTGAAACTATCAAGTCTGCAAGCACCCTACAACCTCTACCCATTCCATCTTTTATATCGATACAAATATCCATGGATTTTATAGTGGACCTTCCTCAATATGGTAACAAGTATGTCATCATTGTGGTGGTTGATTGCCTCTCCAAGTATGTTCATTGTGTGCCTTACCCCACCCTTTCACACTGGCACTAGTAGAAAAAGTTTTCCTTGATCATATTTTCAAGTTACATGGCATGCCCACCTCTATTGTGTCTGATCGTGACCCCACTTTCATAAGAAAAAATTATAAACAGACATTTAAATTGCAGGGAACCAAATTGAACATGAGAACAACCTATCAGCCCCAGTCTAACGGCCAAATAGAAGTGGTAAAAAAATGTTTGGAAACCTACTTGTTGTGTTTTTATTTAGACAAACAACACCATTGGGTGTAATGGCTCCCATTGGAAGAATGGTGGTACAATACATCCATTCATATGGCGACTAAAATGATCCCATATGAAGCAGTGTATGTCCAATTCCCACCTACAGCCACTACCTATCTTCCAGGCACATCAAAGGTCCAATCTATTGATATAATGTTGCAATTTCTCACATCCACCCTCACGGTTTTGAAGGATAACCTCCACATAGCCCAAAATCACATGAAACAATAGGAAAACCAACATTGTTAAGAAAGGGTCTTTCATGAAGGATATCATGTGTTTCTCTAGATCCAACCTTACAAGAAAACATGTCTCAAAGCCCAGGGACATCACAAGTTGGCACCCAAGTTTTATGGGCCCTACCAAATCATCAAGCGTATTGGTTCAATTTCTTACAAATTGTCCCTTTCTACTACTTCCAAAATCCATCCGGTGTTCCATGTTTCCTATCTGAAGAAAGTTGTGGGACAAAATTGCAGGGTTCAAACCATCCTTCTGAAATTAGATGAAGAAGGCTCCCTTTGTCTCCAACCAGAAGTAGTCCTCAATCACCATGAAATTCAACTACCTGGAAGAACTATCAAGGAAGTGTTGATCCAATGGAAGGACACATCACCAGAGGATGTGACATGGGATCCAACAACCATATTCCAGCAGTTTCCACACTTGCATCATTGAGGACAAGGCTACTTTTGAATGGAGAGGGCATGTTAGGATCTGATCCTCACCCCTCTCCATGGGTCATGAGTTAGTAGGATATGTTTTATATGTAATAAAGGCTGACATTAGTTAATAATTCCTAATAAATATACGAGAATATGTCAATGTAATAAGACTCAATAGAAGCTTTCGCTTATAGAAAACACTTCCTCTAGAAGTTTCCTTAGAAGGTAGAATTAGTATAAATAAGAGTAGGGGGTATTGGATATTTTTGTCTTGGAGATTATTGTAATAGAGATTTTCTATGTAGGAGGTTTCCCCCTCGAAGAGGCAAGTGAACATTGCTATCATTAATAAAGGTGTTATTTCTAGTGTTATTCTAGTATTGTTTTGGATATATCATTGTTGTTCTATCATTGCTTGCTAAATATTTATGTTCTGCATATTATATTACATCTAGAATATTGCAGTTGTAGGGTGGAGAGTAAATTCTCCAAGGCCACTTAAAATGATATTGTAGAATACTAGAGAGTTTTTAAATCCAAGTAGTAACAACTGGCGTTTTTTCAGGAGAGCTCCTCTTACATGGGAGTTACGCACGAGGTCAAGTGAAGTGACGATTTGAGATATCCCCTCTTCCTTTTTCCTAGTGGGACTATAACAATTTTGTATCTTTGAAGAGTGGAAATTTCTTGGGGTGACACCACTTCTTATTATTATTTTGGTCGTGGATATGTGCCCACCATTTTCAGTTCCATTTTCTTAGGCTTGACTGTTAACTGGTTACCCACCCGACCGTCTATTGTGAAATTGGTAAACATAGTTACTTTTATTAGGATTCTACATGGGTGACTGCAAGGGGGGTTCCTTCTTCACACTCTCAGTAACCCTGGAGGGTGAACCTACGAAGCGAGGGTTACTTGCACCAGAAGGGGATGATATGTGGAGGTCACGATAACTGCTTCTCATATCTTCATTGACAGGCTCATCTCCCATATCTAGAAGATCCCTACTTTCTTTGTTTGTTTTATCTTATCTTATAAGATATTTTGTAGTGTGTGCTCTTTGATTTAGTGGACTCTAGGTTGAGTTTATGTTTATGGCATCACTTCCTGTAACTCCCAATGAAGAGACCCCTTTTCCCGAGAAACCTTTTGTTTTTCCTTGTTTTGGAAACATTGGTCCTCCTTATATTTTCACATCAAGTATTCACGAATTCAATATCGGGTTACCGGTATGGTTGTTTTCCACTTCGATGATCCCAAATGCTTCTAATGCTTCGTATGGAATCCCTCCACCCGAAGAACATAAACCTCATGTATTCCTTCTAGTGTGTTTTTATTATGCATGTTGACTACCTATTGGAAGCCATGGTAGTGAGTGATGAGCACAGTTTATTTTATCGTTTCAAGCTCGTTAAAAAATGAAAATATCCATGAGAACAATTTATTTTTTTGTTTCAAGCTTGTTAAAAATTGAAACTATCCATGAGAACAATTTATTTTTGGGTTTCAATCTCGTTAAAAAATGAAACCATCCATTAGCACAATTTATTTTCTAGTTTCAAGCTCGTTAAAAAATGAGACAACCAGCTATGAGAAAAGTTCCCATTTCTTTGTCAACATCATTAAAAAATGAATCATAGGTCTATGAGAAAAGTTTCCGTTTCTGTGTCAAGATCGTTAAAAAATGAATCATGGGTCTACAAGCAAAGTTCTTGTTTCTATGTCAAGCTCGTTAAAAAATGAATCACGGGTCTACGAGTAAAGTTCTTGTTTTTGTGTTAATCTCATTAAAAAATGAATCAGAGGTCTACGAGCATAGTCCCCGTTTATTTGTTAAGTTCATTGAAAAATGAAACAACTGGTTATGAGAATAGTTATTTCCCTATGCCAAGCTTTTTAAAAAATGAAACAGATCATAGTTCCTATTTTTGTCTGAAGATTGTTAAAAAATGAAACAGATCCCCCTTCGATTGAGTCAATTCCTTCGCAAGGGCTCATAAACATTAAGTTGAGCCTTTCACTAGATCTCATAAAAGTTGAGTCCAATATTTCACTAGATATCAAAACTGAACCTTCATTTCATCTGCATATGTCAGTTTATCCTCTTTCTTCCTCTGGTGAACATTTACCTATTAGCAACCATGAGTGCAAGATACCAGATATAATAAATATGCAGAACAAAAATAAAATGCTAGAAATGACAAAATAACAGTAATATAACCAACATAATCTCCACAATAACAAAGAAATGATATAAGAATAACAATAGAAATAACACTTTGATTTAGAAAGCAATGTTCATGGGCCTCTTCAAGGGGGCAACCTCCAGTGGAGCAGCGCTCTGTTACAATAATCTCCAATCTAGGGTTTTCATACCCTCGACCCTTATTTATACTAAATATGTCTATCAAGAGAAGAATCTAGAAGAAGATCCTTCTAGAAGCGGAAGCTTCTATTAGGTCTTCTTACATCTGCCTTATTCTATTTTATTGAAATGCCTTATTAATATTGACTTTTATTACATCTGAATATATTGATCTACCTATGTGTGGGTTAGGACCCTAACAAGTTCGCCCCTTAAAAACAACCTTGTCCTCAAGGCTTGAGATGTGGAAATTGCTGCAGAATGGTAGCTAATTCCCAAGTAGCATCTGTTGGAGTCGTATCTTTCCACTAGACTAGCACTTCCTTGATAGTTCTTTGACGTAGGCGATGCTCATGCTGGTCCAAAACTGCTTCTGGCTGTAGCCAAATGGATCCTTCTTCAAATAACTCTGGAAGGTTGGTTTGAATTTGGCACCTAGTTCCAATCACCTTCTTTAAGCATGAAACATGAAAAACAGGATGTAGCATCAACTGACTGGGCAGAGCTAACTGATATGCGACTTGTCCCACACGCTTGAGAATTGTATAAGGACCATAAAATTTGGGCGCTAGCTTTTGACAATGCTCGGCCTTGAGGGAAGTTTGCTTGTATGGTTGCAGTCGTAGAAACACCTGATCCCCTTCTGCAAATTGACGTTCAGAGTGACCTTGATCTACTTGTTGCTTCATGCGATTTCGTGCCATGACCAAGTTCTCTTTAAGGGTATGAAGAATATCCTCTTGAACTGTAAGTGTTTTGTCAATCGCTTGGACCTTCGAGGTACCCGGTAAGTATGAGAGAACTGAAGGTGGATTTTGTCCATATACTGCTTCAAAAGGAGTCATGCGAGTAGTTGTATGGTAGGAAGTGTTGTACCAACATTCAGCTAGGGGTAACTATTGAGCCCACTGATGTTGTTTTTCAAAGGCAAAACACCTCAGATATGTTTCCAAACACTTGTTGACAACTTTCGTTTGACCATCAGTCTGGGGATGATAAGCTGTGCTGAGATGCAATTGGGTGCCCTGTAGCTTAAACAGTTCTTGCCAAAAATTGCTTGTGAAAGTTGGGTCATGATCAGAAACAATAGAGTGCGGCATGCCATGAATATTGAAGACCTGGTCCATGAAAATTTTAGCCACCGTGGATGCAGTAAATGGGTGTTGAAGAGTGCATAAATGAGCATACTTGGAAAGGAGATCCACAACCACCATTATGACCGATTTATTCCCTGATTTGGGTAAACCGGTAATAAAGTCCATAGAGATATCCTTCCAAATAGCAGGTGGAATCAGAAGCGGTTGTAGTGTTCCCGGAGAATTGATTGTTTCTCCCTTGTTGCGTTGACACACCTCACATTCAGCAACAAAATTATGGATGTCCTGTTTCATACCATCCGAGAAAAAAGAATGTTTGACCCTGTCATATGTTTTGGTGAACCCTGAGTGCCCCGCTTTGGGTGTAGCATGAAGCTCAGAAAGTACCATGGATTTAAGCTTTGATTGTTTACTTAAATACAAACGGCCTTTATATCGAAGCTCATCCTGGAGCCAAGAGTACCCTGGGGGAGCCGGATCCTTGGTCTGCAATTGCTGGATCAGATGTGAACTTTTGGGATCTTGAAGCCATTCCTAGCGCACAACTTGGAGCCAATCGGGTACAATGAAGGAAAGAGAAAAAAAGGATCCTTCTTCTTCATATTTTCGGGACAGTGCATTTGCCACTACATTGTCTTTTCCCTTCTTGTAAATGATCTCGTAATCATATCCAAAGAGCTTAGTCACCCATTTTTGTTGCTTCGGGGAGGAAATACGTTGTTCTAGAAATTACTTGAGGCATTGATGGTCGGTCTTAATTTGGAAGCGTTGCCCCAAGAGATAAGGGCGTCACAGATCAACAACATGCAGAATAGCCAACATTTCCTTTTCATAAATGGGTTTTCCCAGATTCCTTTCAAACAGTTGCTTACTGGTGAAGGCCAAAGGTCGACCCTCTTGCATAAGGACAATGCCTATTCCTTTCCCTGAGGCATCACATTCCAACACAAAGGTCTTTGTCAAATCAGGAAGGGCCAGAACCAGAGTGGTGCACATGGTCGTCTTCAAGGTTTCAAAAGATTGAGTAGCAGATGGAGTCCAAGTGAAAGAGTTCTTTTTTAGGAGAGCAGTGAGAGGTGTTGCAATCTTTCCATAGTTCTTAACAAACTTGCGATAATACCCTGTTAAGCCTAGAAATGCACGCAAGATTTTGAGAGTCTTTGGGTGTAACCAGTCTTGCATAGCTTCAATCTTTTTCGGATCCACCCTGACGTCATCCTTTCCAACCAGATGACCCAAGTATTCTACTTCTGAGGCACCAAAAGCACATTTAGACTGTTTCAGGAAAATTTGGTGCTGAGAGAGTACATGGAGAACTTGATCCACATGAGTAAGATGGTCTGTCCAAGTTTTGCTATAAATGAGGATATCATCAAAGAAAACTAAGACAAAATAACGGAGAAAGGGATGGAAGACATGATTCATGAGGCTTTGGAAGGTGGAGGGGGCATTACACAAGCCAAAGGGCATGACCAAAAACTCATAGTGGCCCTCATGAGTGTGAAAGGCCATCTTGGGAATGTCTTCCTATTTCATACATATCTGATGATAGCCTGAGCGAAGATCAAGTTTAGTAAAGAATTGGGTGCCACTCAATTCATCCAGGAGGTCATCAATGACAGGAATGGGAAATTTGTCCTTAATGGTCAGTTTGTTGAGGGCACGAAAGTCAGGACACATTCTCCAAGAACCTTCTTTCTTCAGGACCATGACTACAGGAGAAGAGTAAGCGCTTGTACTAGGGCGGATAATGCCCGCATTAAGGAGTTCCTGGACCATTTTCTAAATTTCATTTTTTTGTGAAAAGGGGTGGTGATATGGACGGATATTGGGAGGAAGGCTTCCGGGTACAAGGGGAATGGAATGATCATGAACACCACGGGAAGGAGGGAGTCCTTGGGGAGTGGAAAATACCATTTGATGTTTAGAAAGGAGGGCTTGGAGGTCATGCAGCACCGGGGGTGTCTCTGTTGATTGTATGGCATGGAGTTGGGCAATGACACCAGAATGACCTTTTTTGAGCAGCTTTTCCATGCGATGGGAACTAATGACCTTAGGTGAACCAGTAGTGATGCCTTGGAATTTATATTGGTGGCCTTCCTGGTCAAATTGCATAGTTAATGCCTTAAAATCCATGAGAATGGGACCCAAAGTTCTTATCCATCCTGCACCCAACACAATGTCACAACCACCCATGTCGATAGCAAACATATGGGATTTTAGGTGGTAGTCACCAATTTGGAGACGCACATTTTCACAGTGCCTTCCACATTTCATGGAATCACCATTGGCAATCATGATTTGGAAATTGTTGACAGCATGGATGTAGAAATGAGTTTCGTGGGAAATGTGGCGATGAATAAAATTATGGGTGCTTCCACTATCAACCAGAATGATGAACTTTCTATGCTTGACGTAACCGATTAACTTGAGGGTTTGGGGAGCAGAGAATCCAGTGAGAGAATTGAGGGAAATGACAGGTTCTACCTTGGGAGGGTCTGAGGGAGGGGTTATGTCAGTGATTTCAGGTGACTCAAACACAAGGGGAGTTTCAACATCCTCTTCCGAAATATCCTCAGATATGGCCATAAAAATATTTTGTTCCTTACACTTGTGGCCTAGGAAATATTTGTCATCACAATTATAACAAAGGCCTTTGAGTTGGCGTTCAGCCATTTCAACCCTGGTCAATTTTTGGATCTTTAATGGGGTGGAGGGAGTAGTGGGAGTGACGGGTTTAGGGCGAGGGATAAAGGAGGGTTTTCAGTTTTGAGAGGATACAACATGTTGTGCTTCTTTAGCTCTTTTAGTATCCTCCACCCAACTCGAGGGTCGAGCCATAATGACATGGGCCCGAATCTCCTCCTTGAGGCCGCTGATAAAACACTCTTGAAAGAAAGCATCAGTCATGCCCTTTGTTCGAAAATCGAGGCGCTCAAAGGAAGCTATGAAGTCTTCTACTGTTCCGGATTGTTTCAACTTTGTCAAACAGCCCAAATGGTTGGTGTCCATGTCAAGGCGTTCATAAATCTCAGACACAAATTAGGTCCAAGCAATATACCATTGACGGGAAGTTTTTCTCCATTGTCGCCATTGCCAACGTTCTTTATCTATATGGAGAACACCATACCATAGTTTGGCCAAGTCATCTTTGATGTCGTATAAAGAGAAATAATGTTCCATTTGGGTTACCCAATCAGTGGGGTCCGAGCCATCAAATTTGGTCGCATCCACCCATGGAAGGCGTAGGTCACGTTGAAAGTGATGGGGCTGAAAGGTATGGGAATGGAAGGAATGTTCGCCTTCGGTCTTTGGAGGTGCTTCAAAGAAAGGGTCATCTGTAGGGATCTTCAGTTTGGTGCAGAGTGATGCAAAGACAGATTCAAGCTGGGTGGTCAGTTCTTGTTTGACTTCCTCCATTGAGGACTGCATGGTTGCATTTATGGTTGTATTGATGGAGGCAACAGTAGCACTGAGTTGTTTCACTTTTTTTTGGGTCTCGAGGAAACCAGATGACAAGGTGTTGAAGCGAATTTCCAGATCTTGGCTATGGGTATGGGCCACGAGGATGGGTGAACTGAAAAGGGGCGGGCGGGGTCAAATTTTTTTCCAATAAATGATATGGATGAATGTGATAAGGGTGAAGAGATGAATCCATGGAATAGGTCTCAAATAATGGTGAAAAAATTTCCAGACTTTTTTTTTACACCTGTGGAGTTATACTCCGGTCTGAAGAATACTGCAGTGATGAAATCCCCAAATGCTTAACCACAAAGAAATGTGTATTTACTTGGAAACCCGAACACAGTTGCATGGCAATAGATCTGGTCTATTTTAATTTGTTTATGTTTTTGTCCCCCAAGGGTTAGGTATTCAAGGGTTCTATAGACAAGGGTTTTCCATGTGCTATAGCTCTTTGATATACATGCGAGGTCCAAAAATAGTACTCGGCCCAATATCTCAGGGAACTAACTAAGGAGGATAGACTGTACCCTTAGCCGTACTACCCGACTACCCAGGTACTAGAGAATATTTTCCTGAGTGTTGTTCTCGGTGACACTATAGCAATCTGGTAGCTGATAGGTTTATCTAAAGAGAGCTTCAGGAAATCTAGGCCGATTCATACACAGGTGTTGTCTGACGCGCTACCACTCGAAGGGGTACCAATAGGGGTTACAAGGGTGGCCAACAAATGTGCGCTTAAGAACCACTTGTATTTCCTACGTGTATGAATCCCTCAACCGCGGGTTTATGCACGTAACGACAGATCTTTATGGCTTAAAGACGCCGGAATACGTCTCTACCCTGAAAAAAAAAATTCCCACAATTTCTACCAAGGAAAGTGCTCTGATACCACTTGCAAGATACCAGATATAATAAATATGCAGAACAGAAATAAAATGCTAGAAATGGCAGAATAACAATAATATAACCAGCATAATCTCCACAATAACACAGAAATGATATAAGAACAACAACATAAATAACACTTTGATTCAGAAAGAAATGTTCCCGGGCCTCTTCGAGGGGGCAACCTCCAGTTGAGCAGCGCTCTGTTACAATAATCTCCAAGGTAGGGTTTTCATACCCTCGACCCTTATTTATACTAAATATGTCTATCAAGAGAAGCATCTAGAGGAAGATCCTTCTAGAAGAGGAAGCTTCTATTAGGTCTTCTTACATCTGCCTTATTCTATTTTATTGAAAGGCCTTATTAATATTGACCTTTATTACATCCGAATATATTGATCTACCTATGTGCGGGTTAGGACCTTAACAATGAGTCTAATTGGGTACAAAAATTGGTGACAATTTAAGAGTTAGCAGATGAAACGAAGCTTGGGGACATGTCTCCAACCTCTGTACATCATGTTGGAGTTGAGCCTCTAGCTTCGAAGCTGGGGACAAAGTACCAACCATCCATGGGTATCACTTGAAACCTTTGGACATTAAGTTGGGAAGAAACCGAGCTCAGTCTTTGTTATTTCTCGTGCTTGTAAATACATGAGAATAGGTTATCGAGTATAATTTTATCACTTTTTTGGACTCGTAAAAGCTATAGAAAAATGGAACTCTTTGGAGTCTCCTTTAAAGGTGAGTGCAAGATAATGATGATCTCTCATGATGTGTTAGTGGGAAAAACACGGAAAAACAAGAATCTGTTAACTTGGAGGGATTATTCAAGGTACTTTTCCAATGAATTTGAATATGGCATAAGAATATGAAACGTAGGAAATTGAATTATCTTTCCAAATATACAACTTTTATTCATATAAATTGTGAATAAATATTTCAAATTTGTTTTTTTATAACAATGGTATCTTATTTTTCCAACAAAATATAGGGTATATGTTTTTTTTCGTGCAAGTGTTGAGTACCTTAATGATGCAATTTCATTCCAAAAATTTGTATAATGTAGAGAACCCTTTTTCCTTGTGTCGTGTATTGTTTGGAAGTTTTTCATAATAATTTATATTTTTTTTAAATTATCAAAGTCAACATATGCCAGAAATTATCAAAGTTAACATGATCAAAACAATTTCTTTTTTTTAAGATCAAAGATATCGGTCTCCTCCAATGCGTCATATAACTCATTCGAGAAATGGTTAAGCCGACAAAACATTATAGAAAAAATAAGAGATATATGTATTCTTTGATTTTGATATAAGTGAAGACAAAAATCGATTAAAAACAATAAACATTATTAATTTTAAGAAAAAAATGTATATTTGGAATCTAAATAGCCAACTATATATGTGTATGTAGTTTTGTCAATAACTGAATTGTGTAGCCTATAGAAAAATAATGTCAAACACATAGATATGGAGATGAATTCATAAAAATGGATATTTTATGTATTTGCAGACCGAACCACTTGGTTTTTCATCTGTACCTAAATCTGAGGCAAGCAACTTAGCAAACACATATGCTAGAGTTTGAAATTCAAATAATGCACACATGTTCCTAAAGTATCTGTGTTCCTAACGTGCATTATTAAAGCATTAATGCATTCATAAAATGCATGTGCATTATTAAAAACATGAATGTGTGTGTGTGTTCCCATTAATACAAATAAAATCTCTCTCTCTCTCTCTCTC
>SNQJ01S0181982.1:0-19273 GCA_010110895.2 Picea sitchensis | reverse complement strand
AGGAGTTGAAACTCTATTTATTTTTCGATGCTGCAGAGGTGAAACACCATTTGATGATTGATGTGTTTTATATATTGATAGATTATATAATTATGTTGAAGGAATATCTTAGGGATATATTTTCACAAAAAAATATTAATTGGTTGGCAGGTTTTTGGAAACCATCTTTGTCCACTTGTTAAAATTCTTCAACAACAAAGAACACATAGACCAAGCATTGCACAAAAAAATACGTGAGTAGGTGGATTCATTGAAATATATGTCAAATCGAATGTACCTTATGTTATCCACAATTCTTCCTATGTATCTTGTTTTCTATCAGCATACGATCTTATCTACTATCTTCTTCTCCTGCACTGTCACAATAGTTGTGATTGGGACACAAAGCCATGCTCTAGACAAATATTATCAACATCTAAATTACATTGGAACATATATATTTTTCTATACTTTAGACTTAGATAATTTTCATTCTTGTTTAAATAACGACAAACACACTTGAATATCACCGTTGATGAAGTCTTCTGTTGAATCCAACGATCTGAAATCCTTAAAAGTTATGGAACCACCCACTTGTTAAAAGGTCAAATCACTAAAGGATACCTTCTAAATTTCAGGTTTCGGGGTTTTGTGAAACTAAAATTCCAACATGTAAGAACTCCAAAGTCCCGACATACGAAATCGCGAAACTATCTTAAGTTAAACCAGGTTAATTAAACGATTAAAAATGATTAACGATATTTAAAACTTATAGGAATTTCGCGTTTCAGGGATCCTGCCTCGAACGACAACCAAAGTCTTGATACCCGAAATCGCTAAACCCTTGAATTTAATCATGATTATTTAAAATGTTAAAAGTGATTAATATTAATTAATCAATCACGATTTCGCGATTCAAAGAACATAGCTCGAACTAGTATAGGATAACTCGAGGTTCGAAACCCCGAAATGGGTTAAAGTTAAGCATGATTAATAACAAAATAAACTTGATTCATTAACACATTGAACATTGTTATATCATGATTAAGTTTTGTTGATTTTCATTCTGGGTAAATTCAAATTTGATCTATGATTTTTCCGATCACGAAGCATCTACCATTAATGGAATCAGTAGCTGATATAGGGAAATGATTTCAATAAGGTCCTGATTTATCACCCAAATTTTTTTACTAAAGGAATTAAACGCATTGTCAGTGAAGGTATAGGAAAATTGATGCTCTTAGGGAAAATAATATTTTTTCATCTTTGAATTACATTCGTGTTTTCACAGAGTTGGCTTAGCGAAATAATCAGTCTTCCACATTTTCTGTGACAAATAACAGAAATCTGAGATATGATACCATGCCTCCACAAAAAGAAATTAAAGTGACTGATGAAATTTCAATACAAAATACAAATGTTCTCCCGGCACCTCGCCTAGAAGCATAGACACCTTCAAATCCTAGACGCAAGTATTCAACATCTTACAATATGAATTGGTAAATCGCCCGTATGATTCAAGCGACAACGAGAAGGAGGACCTATCTACCAAATACAAATTTGTGGCTTATTCAGAGCTACATAAGATAGAGACAAGGCCTAAGTTGTTTCCCTACAATGATATGATTGGTTGGGCATTGGACCACATAGATATCCCAACCATGACTATTTGCAATTCAAAAAAGGTCATAGTTGGGTCTTTTAGGCCAGAACATCTACAAGTGATGTACAGATTGTATTTGGTATCCAATTTTGTTTACAATGAAAATTTCATAGTAGACTTCAACAAGAAGGAATGCGACCAATACGGGAAAAACCTTCCCGATTTAATTGAAGACTGGTATTCTCACCCCGAGAAGTTTAGAGCCAATTCCCATGGTATATACCCAGTTGTCACACTAGAACCTCACATGATGTATATAGAAATGATGATGTGTAGGCTCTATGGGAAGGAAATCAAATCCCATTTATTTTTTTCGTGGGTACCTATTATGCACTTAGTAGCAGAGGGATACTCTTTTGATTGGGCCAAAATATTGTCAGGCAATTTGGTTCAATATATTGCAAGATGTCAATCATGAAGAGCCAAGGGGAAACTGATGCAATTTTTCATGTTGGCTTATATTATGGACGTCGTCTGTTTCATAACACATTTTTTGCTGATGGACTGGAGCTAGACTCCAAATAGTTTCGAACCCATACATATTTATCATTCAAAGCTTTAGGAAGAAAAGGAAAAATACTTCTTTTATGAGATCTACAACTAGGTAGTGGTGCCAATGCACACCGCCATATATGGCTACCCACCTCCCAGAATCTCCGAAAACATTGTGACTAACCTTGGAAGAATAGCAGATTGGTACATCGAAGAACACTTTTCCTATATTAGGGTTTTTGGTTGTTCTGTTCCTCCATATGCTCTGTCGTAATTATTACCAGACCGACTAGTGTACTGAGAGGTCGCATGAAAAACTGTGCTCCGTGGGATTAGTAAGGAGCTCAAAGAAGTACAAAAAAAGCTATGGTCCTCTTTTCCTCTGCAGATTGGTACATTTTCTCTATTGGATTTTGGTCACTCAAAATTGGAGGTCACATCTTTGGAAGAAATAAAGCTGGTCAACATTGAATTCAAGAAGCACGACCCATAGTAAATCATGGGTAATCACATGGCCAACTGCAATTTGAAAAGGTATGAACACGAAGATTCTCATCAAGACGATATTCTTTGAGGAGTGAGATCCTATCCAAAGGTGTTGAGTCAGGTTCGAGCTCTCTCACCCGATAAAATGATTGATTTTTATGACTTCCACAGGCACCAAAGAAGTAGCCTCCCTAAACTGTTACAACAAGGAACCTCGATGTCTCCAGCTGCATAGAAAACAAAGACCTGAAGCTCAGAAGAAGTAAGTTCTAGTAGACAAGAATCCCGAGAAATTTTAGAGAATATTGAGGTGTCGACTCAAAAAGAAGATATCCCATCGACAAATGTATCAGGTGACCAAGACAAAGATCAAGCAGAGACATTGATAAAGGAGGGAGACAAAGGATCATTGTTTACACCAGATAATTCAACTACAAATGCGAGCGAGAAATAGTCGTCCAATGAAATCGACATCCCCATCCATTTCATCGCATCGTTACAATTCACCAGAGGGAATCAAAATATAGAGGTAGTATTCATAGAGGACCTCACACCCATTTTGGTTGAAAATTTGCCTCCTTCCAGTTTCTTTTTTAGCAAGAAAAGGAAGTTTGTTGTGAAGAGAGAAATACACCAAAAGGAAGGTTCAACTGTCAAAAAACACGGGGTTCTAATTAATGGAGAAGCCTTGGAGGAGATAGACTTTGCTAAAGAAGTAGCAGGTTCACTGGGGGCTTTTGCAACAGCCAACCAATTTTCCGTCGAAAATTTAAAAGAATGACTGAAGAAGAAAGATATGCAAGTAAGCCAATTGCAGGATCAAATGAAGACTATAGAAAAGAATGTATAGAGCGAGGTCAACAAGGGATTCGAGAAGATTAGAGCCAGCGATAGACAGAAAATCCAACAACTCAAATCCAACCTCAAGGAGATGCATAAGAATATACAGGCAAGCAAAGGATGGGCCACCCAACAGGATGAGCTGGTAAAACAATTACAGGCCAAAGTCAGTTCCACCGAGAACATGGTTGTAGATATAACAATGTTCCAAGATCAAGCATTGGAAGTGCGAAAGGAACTGGAAGCAGCACAACAAAGCCTTCTCACTAAGGTTGAAACTATCCAAGATCATTTTCGGGTGATAGATGAAGCATTAAATAACATTTGTTTAAGAGAGAGAGAATTTATTGCTTCCTGGACTACCTTCCTGGAATAATTTGTATCATCATCAAAAGAAGGAGTAGCTATGGCTTCGAGGTTGTTCATTTCAGAACATACCATGGGTGATATAATACTAAAGACATGGGAATCTAGCATAGCTAAAAGTAGGAAAATGGTTAAGGAAATGAAGGAGTCCTGTGAATAGGATTTCCACTCACTCAACAAAGAATCATTAGGCCTTGATAAATAATATAGCTCTGGAGTATTGGGATACATGGACATAACAAAACATCAACTTGACATTAAGAAAAATATGGAAGAGTCTCGGGCCAAAATCTCACAAATAAAATAGGTTGATATTATTCAGATAAATAGATGGATGGTGAAGCTTAGTCTGCAATTACAGTCTATAGTTTCAGAAGATAGACGAATGGAAGAAAAATTTCCTCAATTGGAAAATAAATTATATATTTTTTAGGCTAATAAATTAACAGAGCCCTCCAGACTCATGGCGCAATTTGTTTGCAGATGAATCAAATGTATTGAGCAAGGTAAAGGTAACACCTCCAGAAAAAAATGAGATAACATGTGTGCATTATCTATTTTAGAGATGGAGAACTAGAGAGAAAAAAGTCTCTACCAACATAATGAGGAGACCAACATAAATTCAAGCGAAACGTTTCATATTTCATATTCTGTAAATTTACTATTTTAGACATAGAGGAATTCCAACCGCTTAGGGTTGAGAACATTTTGTATAAATACATATTTCAAAGAATGAAAACAAGATGCTTCTTGTCATATTGTAACTAAGAAAATTCATCCTTTGTGAGTATTAATACAAGTGCAGATAGGGATTCCAAATTTTTTGTTGTTTGAGTTATTTTCTCTCTTTGTGTTTCATATCTTTTGTTCTCTTTAAGTTACTCCTGCACAAGTGAATGATTACAATTTAGTACAACAACTACTGTGATTTCTTTTCATTTAGTATTTGATTAGCAAGCAATTTTTCCTTTATATTTGTTATCAGCAAATACAAGAACTGCTTGGTATTTCGATCACTATATCTTATATCCTTTTAGGAGTGCATTCTACATTTTCTTCTACTATAAGGTAAGACTCTTATGTCATTGATGCCTTAGTTTGTTTAATAGTTTTGTAATTTTCTTCTCCTCTCTCAATTTGATAAATTGACTCAGATGATGAAATACGATCTCTTCTCTGTTAAGATATTAATTCTATTTGAGGATTTAACTCTTACACAACTAACGGAAGAAAAAACACCTTTAAAACGAATCATTCCTTAATTCTTGATGCTTGAAATTATGCTTTGATCCTTAATTTTAATCTCAGGAACAACATCTTTTTGGCACCGCTGCCAAGGACGGAGAGTCGAAGTTATTTTTCGTTGGGAGAACAACATGGTAAGATTCTTTCTTTGATAGTGAAAAAAAAATAGAATACAGTATTAAGGCTAATTTTAATTTTCACTTAGCGACTGCACCACTAATAAACTGGCATCTAGTTGAAGGAATACCAGAAGAAAATCTTGATGATAAGCAGACCACGCATGTATTCGACCCTGAATTTTTTTTAAAACCAAGGGGATACCTTAAGCAGACCACTAATTTCAAAAGTAAGGTTTATCAACCCAAACCCACACATTCTAATACTAAAGTTCCATATGAACAGTTAACTCGGCAATACGGTTCCACCAAAATCTATTTCAGAGAAACATTGGTTGATAGAGTTGATGCCAAAATAATAAACCACGAGTTGGTTTTACTCAAGATAAAGAACGAAATCGATTTGAATGCATCCTTTGTTAATAGAGTTAAAAGACCCATCTTGATACCTTCTTTGATTGATATTCCATCAGTCCCCGAATTAAAATTTCCATCTTCCCGAAGTTTTTAAGAATATACCTTACGCTTTGATTCAACTCTTGTTGGATATCCAATTTATATATCCTACAAGTCCGAAAAACCTAGTTCTCATCTCCATTTCCCCCCCTTTTTCGATTTTCTATCTCCTAATGATCAGATCTCAGAACCCTTTTCCCTTCATCCAGAAGTAGTCGAAAGATCACTAAACATCTTTGAAAATCCTCTCTATAATCTCCAAGTTTCATCCCCTAGATTATCAATGGCTATTGTTGGAGGAGGTGGTGTCGGAGATGGTGCCAGAGGTGAAGGAGGGTTGGGTGCTGGAGGAGGAGGAAGATTCGGTCAAGGACCACCTCCACCTCCTAGAATATTTTCTAAAGTAGTTGCTAGGTATGCTTCTTTAGTCCTCCCAGTACCCCTCCATGATTTACAAGAAAACTATATGAAAAACCTGCCAAATTTCATAGGAGAGGGAGACTTAATGGCCACTGAACACATAAATGTTTTCGATCAATTTTACGATATCCTTGGCCTTGAGCACGGGGATTTTTATTCAAGACTCCTTGTTCAAAATTTCAAAGGACAGGTGAGAACCTGGTTCCGAGGGCTACTAGTAGGTTCTATAAGAACATACGACGAGTTACAAAATGCCTTTCTTAGACAATGGGGAGAGAGGAAAGATCACCTTTATTATTTAACTGATTTTAGATCTTCAAGAAATAAAAAATTCATAGAAAACGGTGAAATCAAATTTTGTATAGATTTTAGAAATTTAAACAGATCATCTCTCAAGGATAATTATCCATTACCTAAAAAGGATAACGTATTGGAAAAAGTGGTCCAAAAAAATAGAATCTCTATGATCAATGACTTCTTAGGATATAATCAAGTTGCAGTCCACGAGGATGATAAGGAAAAGACTGCATTCACCACCCCATGGAGTACCTTCATGTATGACAAAATGCCAGTAGGATTGATGAACGTAGGAGCCACGTTCCAACAAGCTATGGACATCACCTTTGTAGGCAAAATAGATAAGTTCGTAGTGATCTATCTTTAGGTTCTAACAATATTTTCTAAATATGATGCAGAGCACCTGGTGTGCCTCAAACAGACGTTTGAAAAATGTCGAAAATTTGGTTTGTCTCTGAATCCCAAGAAATCTAATTTTTCTATGCATGAAGGTAAACTCTTGGGACACATAGTATCTTGGAATGGAATCAAAATCGACCTAAAAAGGGTTGAAGCTATAGATACTATCAATATTCCTAGGAATAGAAAAAATATTCAATCATTTTTAGGAAAAAATAATTTTTTAAGAAGATTTATCCCAAACTCCGTTGAAATTGTAAAATTGATTACATATATGCTCAAGAAGTACAATGAAGTTAAATGGAAAACTGAAGCCAAATCATCATTCAAACGTATCAAGGAAGTTATAGGTGAAGCACCAGTGTTGGCCAGTCCAGATTATACAAAGGAATTCTTGATTTTCTCATTTGCCTCCGAAAACACTATCGTGGGCATGCTCTTACAAAAGAACGATGAAGGTTTTGAGAAAACAATAACATTCTTTAGTAAAAATATCAGAGATGATGGAATAAGATATGATATATTATAAAAAAAAACATATGCAATGGTGAAAGCATATTATAAAGTCCATGGCTTTGGTAAGTTTCTGTCAGAAGTGAAATATTTTACTAGGGAATTTCACAACCTATTATCCTCAGGGAAATGGGATAGTTGAATCCTCTAACAAGAGTCTAATTACCATAATTAAAAATGTGTTGAATGAAAATAAGAAATCCTGGCACATACATTTGAAATATGCTTTGTGGGCTAATCGGATAGGCACTAAGAGATCAATTGAAATGTCCCCTTTTCAAATGGTATATGGTATTGATGTTGTTCTCCCCATCAATATTGCTCTACCCATAATGAAACTGTAAAAATATTCCAAGGAAGAGCCAAATTACATCACGAGGAGAAAAAATCAATTGATTGAAGTCCAGCAAAATAGGGCCCAAGTAGATCAAAATCTCCAGAAAATATGAAGATAACATGAAACCCTTGTTTGACCAAAAAGCTAAAGATAGGGAATTCCTTCCCAGTGACTTGGTTTTAAAGTGTGATGATAGGAAGGAAGAATCAGGGAAACACAACAAATTCAACCATATCTGGTGTGGACCCTTCAAGATCACAGTTTCTGAAGGGAAGAATTCATTCTTATTGGAAAATCTGGATGGAAAAATCCTTAACGCCCTTATCAATGGGCATTACCTGAAGCATTTTATGAAATAAACGGTTTCAAAACTCACACTGTATATATTGGTTTGATTTCTTTACTTTGATTCATGATTTTTTCATTTCTTTGGTAAGTTGCTACCTTCATTGTAAATATAGACACGTTTGTTGTTTTCAAAAATGAAAACAGGAAAATAAAAAAAATAGGTAATAGTTACTATTTCTGTTGAGAAGTATCAAACAACTCTCATCTTTATTTTTATCGCAGGATATTGGTTGATCGTTGAAATATCAGAAAAACATTTCAGAATAGCGATATGCTCCCAAAAATGGTGATAAATAAATAATTGTCTTAGTTGAAAATATGAAGAAATCTTAAGGTATGAGCTTCTAAAACCTACTAAACCAAGTTGAAGTTTTCAGACGAATCTAGCTAAATCAGAAAGGAGTCTCATTCATAGAAATGTTGTCACCTAATAAACTATAAGAGGAATATGAGAATTATATACTAATCTTAAAAAAATTCTCTCATGTTTAATAAATAAAATTAAATCAAAATTAAATAAAAATGAAATACAAATAAAAGAGCTTAAGGAAATACGAGAATCACTGGAAAGATTATGTGAGATTGATCATGTTTGCAACGGAATTTTCGAATACTCTTAATGTTCCAATATACCCATCTTAAATCTTTTGTTCCCTTTGGTTCTGATCTTCTCGCTTGGTATCCACATAGAGAAGATTTCTCCTTAACTCTGAAAACTCAGAAACATGTCTCAAAGTAATGTTATGTGAATATTTATAAGCACCTCTCAATCTAATTGGAAGAAAGTATGTCTAGGTGAATCTTGACTACTTTAGCCTTTCTAACAGATTCAAACTGATTGATTTCACTCAAGGAAATCCCCTGATTGAAATCACTCAAGGAAAATTCCTTATAGGCGAATATGTCTTGAAGGTCGGAAGGAAATTAACCTAGACCATTCAAAGTGAGTTAACAGACGTCTATTGCTAAATTATAAGAATATATCATCCCTGGTATATAAAATACAAGTTGATTTCCCCCACTTCATGCTTTATATATATATATATATATATATATATATATATATAAGACAGATGGTGAAAGAAAATTCATTTAAATGATTGCCCCCATCTAGTTTGAAAAAGAGATGATGAAAGGAAATTCATTAAATTATTTCCCTCATCTCAAGCATTTAAATGCAAGGTTACAAAATGAAGTGGTGAAAGGAAATTTGGGAATTAGATAACTTCATCGGGGTACTGAACAGGTTCACTGGTAGTGAAGCAATGTCTACGATATCTACAAGACTGTTATACATGTATTATAATGTAGTATGGTAGTTATTCTTCCTCTCGACAAGATTTACATTCCAATCCAACTAAGGACTCCATAATTAAATAATTAAAATCACTTTGCCTTGACATGAATAAGATCGAACTGAGTCTAATAGATAGGTTAAGGTTGTTTTGATTACATTAAGAAAATTTGAATACAGTTTCAAGAAAGAGAATTTTCAAATAGCCTAACTAAAAGGCATGATTTGATGTGTTTTGAAGGTTTTCTAAGTTACGGTTGAAACCCTTTTCTCAGTGTGATCCTTTTCCAAAAAATTTCCACAAAATGAAATAATGACTCCATTTACCCAATAAAGGCACTTGATCTACTGTTCTTCGCGACTCGTAGGGAGACATGATCCTTAGATGGATCCTATGTTGGAACATATATATATTTATAAACTTTAGACTTAGATAAGTTTCATTCTTTCTTAAATAAGGAAAAACATGCACTTGAATATCACCATTGATGAAGTCTTCCGTTGAATCCAATGATCTAAAATCCTTAAAAAATTTTGAGCCATTCACTCGTTAAGAGGTCAAATCACTAAAGGCTACCTTCGAATTGTCAGGTTTTAGGGTTTCACGATACTAATAGTCCAACATGTAAGGACTCCAAAGTCTTAATATACAAAATTGCAAAACTATCTTAAGTTAAACCGGGTTAATTAAATGATTAAAAATGATTAATGATATTTAAACCTTATTGCAATTTCGAGTTTGGGGGATCCTGCCTCGAACGATAGCCAAAGTCCCGATACCTGAAATCGTGCAACCCTTGAAGTTAATCACGATTATTTAAAAGGTTAAAAGTGATTAATATTAATTAATCAATCGCGATGTCACGATTCAGAGAACATAGCTCGAACTAGTATAGGATAACCCGACGTCCGAAACCCTGAAATGGATTAAAGTTAAGCATGATTAATTAAAAAAATAAACTTGATTCATTAACAGATTGAACAATCTTATATGATGATTAAGTTTTGTTGATTTTCATTTCAGGTAAATTCGAATTTATCTATGATTTTCCTGATCATGAAACATCGACCATTAATGACATTAATAGTTGATCTAGGGAAATGATTTCAAATAAGATCCTACTTTATCGCCCAATTTCTTTTACTAAAGGAATTAAATGCATTGTTAGTGAATGTATACGCAAATTGATGCGCTTAAGGAAAAGATGATTTTTTCACTTTTGAATTACATTCGCGTTTTCACAAAACTGGCTTACCAAAATAATCGGTCTTTTGTATTTTCTATGACAGATAACAGAACTCTGAGATCTGATACCGTGGCTTCACAAAAATCAATTAAAGCGACCAGTGAAAGTTCAAGCCAAAATACAAATGTTCTCTCCAATACCTTGCCCAGAAGCATAGACATCATCAAATCCTGGACACAAGTATTCAACATCTTACAATACGAATTGGTAAATATCCTCGATGATTCAAGAGACAACGAGAAGGAGGACCTATCTACCAAATACAAAATTGTGGCTCAGTTAGAGCTACATAAGATAACGACAAGGCTTAAGATCTTGCCCTACAATAATATGATCGGTTGGGCACTGGACCACATAGATATCCCAACGATGACTATTTTCAATTCACAAAAGGTCGCAATTAGGTCTTTCAGGCCAGAACATCTACAGGTGATGTACAAATTGTCTTTGGTATCCAATTTTGTTTACAATGCAAATTTCCTAGTAGAATTCAACAAGAAGGAATGATGTCAATACGGGAAAAAACTTCCTGATTTAATTAAGGACTATTATTCTCGTCCTGACAAGTTCAGATTCGATTCCCATGGTATATGCCCAGTTGCTGCACTAGAACCTCACATAATGTACATAGAAATGATGATGTGTAGGCTCTATGGGAAGGAAAACACAACCCATTTCTTTTTTTCATGGGTACCTATTATGAACTCAGTATCAGAGGGATACTCTTTTGATTAGGCCAAAATATTGTCAGACAGTTTGGTTCAAGAGATTGCAAGATATCAGTCACTAAGAGCCAAGGGACAACTGACCCAATTTTTCATGTCGAATTATATTATAGACATCGTTTGTTTCATAACACCTTTTCTGTTGATGAACTGCAGCTGGACTCTAAATAGTGTCGAACCCATACATATTTATCATTCGAAGATTTGGGAAGAAAAGGAAAAAGACTTCTTTTATGAGATCTGCAACTAGGTAGTGGTATCGATGCACACCACCATATATGGATACCCACCTCCCAGAATGTTCGACAAAATTATGACTAACTTGGGAAAAATAGCAAACTGGTATGTCGAGGAACACTTCTCCTATATTAGGGCTTTTGGTTTTTCAGTTCCTCCATATTCTCTGTCGCAATTTTTACCAGACCGACTAGTGTGATAAGAGGTCACATGAAAAAATGTACTCGATAGGATTAGTAAGGAGTTTAAAGTAGTACAGAAAAGGGTATGCCCCTCTTTTCCCCTACGGATTAGTATATTTTCTCTACTGGATTTCGGTCACTCAAAAATTGAGGCCCCGACCTTGGAAGAAATAAATCTGGTCAACATTGAATTCAAGAAGCATGACCCATAGAAGGTCGTGGGTAATCACATGGCCAACTCCAATTTGAAAAGGTATGAACATGAAGATTCTCCTCAAGAAAATATTTTTCGAGGAGTGAGATCCTATCTAGAGGTATTGAGTGAAGTTTGATCTCTATCACCAGATAAAATGATTGAGTTTTACGACTTCGAGAGGCACTGAATAAGTAGCCTCTCTAAATTGTTACAAGGAGGAACCCCAACGTCTCCAGTTGCATAGAAAATGGAGACCCGAGGCTCAGAAGTAGTAAGCTCCAGTAGAAAATAATCATGGGAAAGTTTTGAGAATATTGAGGTGTCGACTCAAAAAATATATCCCATCGACAAATGTATCAGGTGACCAAGCCAAACATCAAGCAGAGACACTGATAAAGGAGGGAGAAGAAGGATCATTATTTACACTATATAAATCAACTACAAATGTGGTTGGGAAATAGTCATCCACCGAAATCGACAGCCCCATCCAGTTCATAACACCGTTACAATTCACCAGAGGGAATCCAAATGAAGAGGTAGTATTCATAGAGGAACTGACACCCATTTCGATTGAAGAGTTGTCTCCTTCCAATTTCTTTTTCAACAAGAAAAGGAAGGTTGTGGTGAAGAGAGAAATACACCAAAAGGAAGGTTCAACTGTCAAAATACACAGGGTGCTAATTGATGGAGAATACTTGGAGGAGGTAGACGTTTGAATAAGTAACAGGTTCACTTGGGAATTTTGCAACAACCAACTAGTTTTCAGTAAAAAATTTAAAATAACGACTCAAGCAGAAAGATATGCAAATAGGCTAATTGCAGGATCAAATGAAGACTGTAGAAAAGAATGTTTGGAGCGAGGTCAACAAGGTGTTTGAGAATATTAGATCCAATGACAAACAAGAAATCTGATAGCTCAAATCCATCCTTTAGGAGATGCACAAGAATATACAAGCGAGCCAAGGACGAGCCACCCAACAACGAGCCACCCAACAAGGTGAGTTGGTAAAATGATTACAGGCCAAAGCCAATTCCTCCAAGAACATGGTTGTAGATATAAAAGTGTTCCAATATCAGGCATTCAAAGTGAAAAAGGAACTGGAAGCAACACAACAAAGCCTTCTCATTAAGGTTGAAACTATCCAAGATCATTTTTAGGTGATAGATCAATCATTGAATAAAAAAATTTTAAGAGAGAGAAATTATTGCAGCCTGGACTACCTTCCAAGAAGAAGTTGTGTCATTAGTAAAAGAAGGAGTAGCTATGGCTTCTAGGTTTTCCATTTCAGAATAGACCAGGGATGATATAATACTAAAGACCTAGGAATCTAGCATAGCTACAAGTAGGAAAATGGATAAGGAAGTAGAGTCGTGTGAAGAGGYTTTCCACTCACTCAAAAAARAATCATTAGGCCTTGATAAAGAAGATAGCTTTAGAGTGCTAGGACAGATTGACATAACAAAACATCAAATTGACATTAAGACAAATATGAAAGAGCCTTAGGCAAAAATCTCAYAGATAAAACAGGTTCATATTATTCAGATAAATAGATGGCTAGTGAAGCCTAGTMTGCAATTACAGTCTATAGATTTAGAAGATAGAGGAATGGAAGAAATATTGCCTCAATTGGAAAATAAATTATATATTCTTGAGGCTAATAACTTAATAGAGCCCTCTAGGCTCGTGGTGCAATTTGTGAGAAGATGCATCAAATGTATTGAGAAAGGAAAAGGTAGCACCTCTAGAAAAAAATGAGATAACCTTTGTACGTTATCTGTTTCAAAGCTGGAGAACTAGAGAGAAAAATGCCTCTGCCAACATAATGAGGAGACCAACATAAATGCAAGCAAAACATTTCAGATTTCATATTCTGTAAATTTACTATTTTAGAAATAGAGGCTTAGGGTTGAGAAAGTTTTGTATAAATACATATTTCAAAGAATGAAAACAGGTTGCTTCTTTCAGTATTGTAGCTGAGAAAACTCATCCTTTGTGAGTATTAATACAAGTGCAGACAGGGATTCAAAATTTTGTGATGTTTGAGTTATGTGCCTTATTTGTGTTTCATATCTTATGTTCTCTTTAAGATACTCTTGAACAAGTGAATGATTATAATTTAATACAATAATTACTGTGATTACTTTTCATTTAGTATTTGATTAGGAAGCAATTTTTCCTCTGTATTTTCTATCAGAAAATACAATACTTGCATGTTATTTGGATCACTATATCTTATATTCTTTCAGGAGTGCATTCTACATTTTAATATACTATAAAAAAGGTAAGACTCTTTTGTCATTGATGCCTTAGTTTTTTTAATAGTTTTGTAATTTTCTTCTCCTCTCTTAATTTGATAAATTTACTCAAACGAAGAAATACGACCTCTGCTCTGTTCAGATATTAATTCCATTTGAGGATTTAACTCTTACACAACTAACAGAAGAAAAATCACCTTTAAAATAAATCATTCCTTAATTCTTAATGCCTGATATTATTCTTTGAGCCTTAAGTTTAATCTCAGAACCAACATCTTTTTGACGTAGCTGCCGGGGACGGAGATACGAAGTTATTTTTCCCTTGGAGAACAACATGGTAAGTTTCTTTATTTGATAGTGAACAAAGAATATAATACAATATTAAGGATAATTTTAATTTTCACTTGGTGACTCCACCACTAATAAACTGGGATCCAGTCGAAGGAATACCAGAAAAATCTATATGATAAGCAGACCATGCCCATATCTGACCCTGAACAAATTTTAAAACCAAGGGGATACCTTAAGTAGACCACTACTTCCACAATTAAGGTTTATCAACCCAAACCCACACAGTCTAATGATAAAGTTCCATCTGAATAGTTAACTATTTGTTGGAAGCCCTACATATTTTCACCTTTTAAAGCAACAAATAATAATTTCCATAGCTGCCTACGCTTGGTCATACAATTATTTCTTTTCGAACGTAACTTTTGCACTGTAAATATGATGTTTCGATTATTCCTATTATTATTTTTTTTCTTTTCTTTTTCATGCTTTGTTCATGACTGAAAGCATGAACGAAGCATTAAAGATTATAATTGTATTACCATTTTATCTAAGGTTTATGAAAGCTAGATGTATTTACAGATCTTTTAATGAAGACTATTTTGTTATGAAGCTCATCTTGTTGATTGCTTTAAAGTGGCTCATCGATTGTGAAGTGTGCCTTGAATTTTATTTTAAAACACCAAGAATCCATTAAAACTAAACTATGTTATATATCATTCCGGCTCTTGGTAAGACCTATTCTTTTGATTACACTTTGGTTCACAAAAATTCTCCTCTCCTAAAATTTAGAAATCGACTCCACCTTGCTGCGCAATGATAAAATTTGAATGAACCTAGTCATATATTGTACCCTGTGGGAGGTGCCAGCCCGACAATGATAGGCCCATCATTTCAAGTTAAGTATCGAGTTTCATATGTACTCTTGGCACTCATTTCGCAAAATGTCTTTTATTTTGTGTTACATAACCCCTTTTCATGCGCGATAGGGTATTGAAAAGAATGGTGTCTGAGATTTCTCTCTGGTCTTCTCTATTCTAGAAACCTTTCATACTCACTGTGTTTTTATGATTTCCTTCCAAAACCTCATGGCCCCAGTCATAAGGATTGAGCCCAATGTCTCGCAAACCATGATCCTGTATGATGATGCAAGGGAACACCTTAAGGGTCAAGGCTAGCTCGAATTTCTTGAGAAATTTCAGGGTTTTAACTTGCAAATTGCCCAGGAATTTTCCCTCTCCTTTGATGGCTTCCGAGCCAAGGTAGGAGACATTTAGATCGAGGTCACCGAGGAATTTTTAGGCCAGGTGACAGGTCTTCCACTTATCGGGTAGAAATGGTTTAAAAACGCCAAGGTAGATGAGGTACTGTGGAGCCTGTTCTTTACCTCTAGGAAAATCAAGTGTTGCGATAAAGGTATGCATGTATCCTTGTTGAAAACTCAGTGGCATGGTTTATTATCAATCCTAAGAAAATTCTTTACATGCAAGGGTTGTTTTGGCCTTTTTTTCCTGTATCACATACGTTTTTTGATGAACTTCATCGATTTTCAGTTGAATGTGCCTTTTTATTTATTGAGAAGTTTGTATACGATTGCCAAAAGGTATAAGAGATAGAATTTAAATTCCAGTCTGTTTCATTATGGGTTGATAAATATGTTGTTATTTCATCAACTAAAATTGCAAAAAAATAATTCCTAATTCAAAATGGTTTCTTTACACCTAGTCCCGTAGAGGTTGATAAGCCCGTGATGGAAGAAACCACAATCCCTACCACTGACATAGCAGTTCCTTCATCTAAAGAATCTTGTGATAGGGCCATCCTCGATGATCCTATGCCTGAGCAAACATATAATGAACTAGCATCTTTTGAATTGCATGACCACGAGCAGCATGCCTTCCCTAATACCTCTTCTAAAAACACAAATAGGCCTTTGTGCAAACTGTCTAAGGGTGACACAGATATAGGTTTTAAAAATAAAAGGGAAGGAAGGTTAATTTCTAGGAGCCTACGAAATAAATCTAACTCTCATATGAGCTCGATCTAAACGATCAAGTTCCATGAGAGCTCTGATTCTTAGATCTAGACACTCTTGGCAGGAGAAGACCCTGATTACCTCAAACCAGATCTCAGCTAGGCCTATAATTTCATAGATAATTTTCCACCCTGTGTGAAGCACAGCCAAGGCTTTCCAGGTTTCAATCTTGATAAAAAGCCATAGGCAACAGTGGAGACATTTTGACACATGGTCGTGCACATCCTCAAACAACTATCACAAATACACGGTGTGAAGTTTTTTTGTTTTGGATCGATAAGTATTACACATACATACCTTTTCTTCAATTGCAAATCAAAACCCTCACTACTCAGATCAACTCCTTAAAGAATGAAAATCGTAGACTAAAGTCCATTGTTCAAAGGCAAGGCAAGCATTTGAAAAGGACTGGGAACATAATAGTAAAGAATGTTGAGAGTGTTACAGCAGTAGTTAATTCTGAGATACTGTGAATAAAATTTAGCATGCAATTAAGAGGTAAATATTTGATTGACTGCCTTAGTTGTAATTTTTTTTTTCCAATTATATAGATTTAATTAGATTTTTGTTGTTAAAATAAAACTAGCTATAGAATGAGTTGATTATGTAGCCAGTTTATCTTCATTCGAATTTGTGGAAATTATTGGTTATAATAATATCTAAACTCCTTTATTTTCATTTTTTTTCCAGGATATCAAGTAATTGGTGGTGATCCRATGATATGGACAATTTCTGAGCTCATTTGGCACATCTTTTGTAAACAAAAAAAGCTTGTTTTAGTTTTGAGAGATTCACTATGATACAGAGTGGTTATATTACCCTCTATTTTGTGATTAGCAAATMATTTTTGAGATTTAATCTTATCCCACAAGATAGGATGTTCAACTTTTCTAAACTCTTTAAATACTTGTAATTTTTGTAATCAAGACATATTTGCCTGGGGAAGAAGATGGACGTTTGATTTACAGACTTTAATGGAACAACAATACACATTTCGAATTTACCTTCTTGCGGATGGTGTCTTCATTTAAGTTTTGTTTATCTTGATATGATAATAAGTTTTGATAGCTTTAGTCTTCATCATTTATTATGTTATTGGGATAATTTCTCTATAAATGTTTTCCATAACTGTTGCTTCAGATATTAATCATGTGATCACTGATTTAGTTTTAATTACAATATTTCTCCTTTAATTTTCATTGAAATATTAAATGAAAGGATGTTTGCTAACAGATTTTTCTTAATGCAATTAATTAAAATCATGAGCTCACAGTGACTACTGATATCATTCTTTCTATTATTTAAATTTAACTGCCAACATAATTGTTCTTCATTTATTCAGAACAGGCTTAAGGTTCCTTGTAGTTTTTTTCTCCTGGACAAGGTGGTTAAATGTTCTACGATCACAAAGATGTTTGGATCTATATTGTTAGTTCGTTAACAAGTTAGTTCAATTTCATTTTTCTGGTATTTGTTTGTCACTGAAATATGAATGTAAAGTTTGGTTTTTGACTAGCTATACGTTTCTGTTTCATAACATTTTCTTCCATTAGTTTAAGATTTATAAAAGAAAAATCAAAAAATATTTTTACGTTCTTTATTGATCTGCTTCTTCAGAGCAGAAATTTTTACATTTGAGTTTAGTAAGTTTAGATCAAAACTTGTAGCCTGTAAATAATGTATATAAATGAGAGTTATCTATCTTTTGTTTAAATACACCTATTACAATCATATTAGAGAATATGTACATGTATGTATAGTATCTAGTAATTAGTTATTTTTCCTTTCCTTTTATTTTTGTTTCTTTTAGGATTCTTAGATTGGCCAATAGAGCCATTAAACGCGTCAGAACGAGTTACACCAAACGACTTGGGTTATTTAGACAAACCCAGACCAGACTCATTCTTCCAATTAACGAACGGTCATTTTTGCCCATCAACAAATGGCGCTAGAAGGAGTGCCTAAACACGATTGATGGCACGTGGAGGTCACAAAAATCCTCCCCCCCACAACCGCTCCCCTATAGTAAGAAGTAGTCATTTTGACAATAATGTTACCTCTAAAACAACAACCACCTCAAATGAAAATACACAGATTCGCGTTGAGCCAGTAACACCAAACCCTCAAGGGTTCGATGTACAAGAAATTGTTCGACAATCACTACTAAGGAAACATGGTGCTTTGGCCCGTATCAAACAACCTGGTCGACCACTGAGTCAACCTCTAGATTTTTCTAATATCAGAGAGCAACTTGAAGGTATTGGTTTGCTCCTAAACCCCAAAGATTCAGATCACATCCCTGATCATGCAGTCGGAGGATCTGGTATCCCACCTTCACCACCTCATTCATATCCTTCCTCTTTAGGAGATGATTCATCCAACGAAGGTAGTCCTTTAGCTAAACCATCTCATCCTTCAACACAACCTACACCCATGGAAAATCAAAAAAATCCTGCTAGACCTTGGCTTGATCAAGATGTTGTGGCCATACCTATACCCCAACATCCTTTTCCTAAACACCCGGATAAATGGCTACCTAAATTTGATCCAGACTCTAAGAAAATCGTCGAGGATCACATAAAGAAATTCATGCTAGCCATTAGACTCTGAAGCATAGAACATGAAGATGTAGTATGTAGGATATTTCCTTATACGTTTGAGGGAAATGCCTCTACATGGTATTTTTCCCAACAACCCCACACCATTGTATCTTGGGACAAATTCAAGTCTTGTTTCCTTGAGAATTTTGGAGATGATAAGTCTCCCAAAGTCTTAGTCATGGAACTCTCCAGCTTAAAGATGAACCCTAAGGAAAAAATAAAATATTTTAACGAGAGGTTCCTCACATTAATAAAT
>SNQJ01S0181981.1:3513-19195 GCA_010110895.2 Picea sitchensis | reverse complement strand
TAAAATGAATAAAGTGGAAAATAATGATGTGAAACCCAAATGTATTTATGAAAATGGTATGACGAAGGTTTAATGGGGCGATGAAATGTAAGGAATAGTGAAGGGAAAGGTGGATGAAAATACGACATTTCTGAGTCCCAACAACTGTGAGGAACATGTCGGAGATGAGTAGGAAATTTTCTGGCCAAAACCCACTTGGGCGACTTTTGTTGATGCTCTCAAGGAGAAATAATACCCCGTTGGAAACTATGATTACCAGTACACGAGATGGATAATTGTGTGCCAGGAGAAGGACTAGATGGAGCTAGAGTACACCAACATATTCCATACCCTATGCACAAAGATGGGTATTAAATACTCTAAGTGACACTTGGTTCTGCATTACTGCAGTGGCCTGCGTAGATACATCCAAACATATATGGAGTTGCTTGAAATCTCCTCACTGGGAGCTGCTTACCGATTTGTTATCAAGATCGAGCAAAAGTTCAAACAAAAGAATAAGCAAGATTTCAGTTCTTCAAACCCATCGCAACAAAATCACAATAAAGGTGGCCCTAACTCCCAAAACAAAGGACATAACAAGTTCAAGCCATAAGCAAAGAAGGGTAGTGAAAAGTCAAAGAAGGACAGTAGAAATTTGTGCGAGTTCCACAAAATACCTTGGCACAAATTTGATGAATGTCACTCTAAATAGTCATTGGTGGTTGATATGAAATGCCCAGAGTCAGATTTCGATTTAGACTATGATTCAGAAACAAATAAGGGAAAACATATCATTGACGTGGGACCCAATGTCATCATCGATACCACAAAGGTCTAGCCAGAGGAACTAGATGAGCCTATGACAAAGAGGTATACTCCATTGTGCAGGCATTTCAACAGTGGAAGCATTACATTATGGGAAAGGAAACGATCATCCACACTGATCACAAGCCTCTACAATTCATGACGACAAAGGTAAGTTACAAAATGACCTCCATTAGAAGTGGTCCATGCACTTGCAACAATTCCACTTGAACATCAAGTACAAGAAGGGAAACACCAACCATGTTACATACTGCCTTAGTCGAGCCATGATTGTGGCGCTAACCACAGTTCTTAACTCCTGTGGGCATGAGACCTCTGGGTGGCCACAACTATAAAATCATTACTATGACTTTATTGCTACATGTCAGAAATTGAGCGTAGGTAAAATGGTTCCAAACTTTCATTTCCAGGATGGAATTCTATTCCATATGAGCTATCTCTGTGTTCCTTCAAGCGAGCATGCAAAGCTAATTTGGGAAGCTCATTATAGTCTGATGATAAGACACTTTGCAGTGGAAAAAATAATTGTAGTATTGCAAAATCATTTTTATTGGCCAAAGCTTCAAAAAGATGTTAGAAAGTATATCAGATCTTGCACTGCTTGGGCCATTTCCAAACCTACAATTAAGAAACAAGGGCTATACACTCCTTAAACTACTCCTGATAGTATTTGGGATTCCATCTCCATGGATTACATGTCCAGTCTACTTTCAACCAAGCATGGTAATGACCGTTTCATCGTGGTCATTGATCGATTCTCTAAGATGGTAGTTTTGACACCCTCCAAGAAGTGTATCATAGTAGAGGCCACTACTAAGCTCTTCTTTGAGCAAGTTTGGGTTCATTTCGATCTCCCACGAACCATTATTTTATATCGATATGGTAGGTTCCTAAGTGCTTGCTGGTCCATCCTATGGTCGATGATGGGCACGACACTGACCAAATCGACTTCCTTCGACCCACAGACTGATGGACAAAGAAAGGTAGTCAACATGATGATTGTTCATATCCCGAGGATGTAAAATTCCAAATATCCATGCACATGGGATGAGATCCTTCCTTGTGTTCAACATAACTACAACAGAGCCCTCCATAGCTCTATTGGCCACAACCCTTTTCAGGTGTGCTTGGGGTTTCATCTATTGGCCCCCATTGACATAGCTCTTCCGATTGCAATTGCACATGAGGATTCCTCCCATGCTCAGACCGAGGTTGATCAAGAAACCAAATTTGTTGAATGAATCCAACACATCCAACAACAAGTTCATGATATTTTACAGAAATCCAATGCCAAGTACAAGCAACGCCACGATCAACATTGGGTACCACATAAGTTTCAGGTGGGACATAAGGTATGGTTGCATTTGAAGAAAGAGTACCTCACAAGACCCCATTGGAAGCTATACCCACTCTGATACGAGCCTTACGCCATCACCAAGGTTGTGGGTGAGAATTCTTTTGAATAAAGTATTCACCCATTCCTTAGCTTACACCCCCATATATAATGTGGAACTGTTTCGACTATATTTTCCACCTCTCCTGGACACTTCGCAGGTGGTCGAGCATTTGGAACCTACATATTTCAATCTTGATTGCATTGAATAAGTGACAATTGATCAGATCATGGAAACCAATATGAAAGGCACTCGCCAACAAAACATCCAACTCTATCAGGTCGCCAAAGCAGGGCAGTTTCGTCATCATGGAAAGTGGCTCACCAGGAGTCTGATTCATCAGAAGTTTCCCCATTTGATGGAGAAAATTTACACAATGGGGACCATTGCTTCCTAAGGGGGGAGGAATAATCCAATTGGATACTAGTGGCCACCCACTCGTTCTACTAATCCGGAATGGTTCGACATCTTGGTAGTTTTCTATAGTTTTTTGGGTCCCAAACTTTTGGGGTCGTTTTGAGGCCCTAAATGACTTTTTTTGGCGTGACAATGCCCACTTTGTTTATAAATTCAGATAGCGGGCCATTCAAAATGTGTACTTATCGGCTAGACCTTTCTGATGGGCTACTGAGCACTCCAAATGGAGATCGTATGCAAAAGTTACACCCCCGATAAGTTGACATATCAACTAAACACATCGAGGCCCATAAACCTTTTGGTGTTTCATCTTCCGGGGTTAGGGTTTTCTCATTGATGCATTATGTTAGAATTCCTTTTCGACCTCTTTGTAATCAAATTCTTTTGAATGAGTGTAGCAGACACATCTCTTTCTTTAGGGATACATTATTATCATTCTAGCTAGTTTTGTGAACTTTGCATTTTACAGTCTTTTGTATTCCATTCATTAATAGAATATGAGTTCAATTGTATTAATGTGTTTCTTGCAATATGTTTGTGTGTTTCTTTGTTATATCTCTGACTTCATTTTTTTCTCAACATAATTCGGCCAATGCCATTGTTGGTTGTAATAACAATGTCTTCCTTCCAATGGAGATGATTTTATTTCTTCACGAGAATGGTTTGTGCACCTTAATTTTTCTAAGTGATTGAGCATATACCACAATATGGAGCCCAGGATGGAAATTTGTGGAGGTAATGGGTTTAAATAATCAATGGCACCGACATTGGATGCTTTTTTAAAAGTATTTAAAGAGAGTTCATGGTTGAATCCATGAGCATGATGAGGAGTTGGTATGGGCATACCAAAAAATCATGTCGTTGATATATGAACAAACTAGGTTACCAAACCATGATATTAGTTGAGGACACTATGGATAGGTGGTGGAAAAAAACAAATTGGAAGATCCATGGTCCACCAAAATGTTTTTTTTTTCCCCTGATAGGTGCTCCTCGGTCGAGTATTGACATGGGACAAGTTACAACATTGAGGAATAAAAGCCCAGGTATTTGTGTCTTACGTAAAAGGAATTAGGAAACCAATATTTTTTTATTTCAAACCTTCCCATATGCTTGCCAGGTATGGTATGATATTAGCTCACAACTAGGCTTGGGCCCACTTTGGGTCAAAGATTTGGTGAAGGATTGTTTCCTTGAATTTTTCTTTGTTCCTTCTCTAAGCGGTTCCACATCTTTCCCATGGTGGTGTCTTGGGGTTTGTGGCTGGCCAGGAATGCAACCTTGTTTGAGGATTGGGCTTGACCTTCTTTTAAAGTGGTTCATCATTCTCTGTCATTTCTGAATAAATTTAAGGCGAGCCCTTAGGTTAAACTGATTCATGATATAGGTGTTGTTGAAAGTAATAAATTCATCCCTTGGGGGTTCTTATATAGAGCATGTCAAGGTTAGCACTGAATTTGCGGGTCTTGGTTTTGTCTCTATTTCTCATTTAGACACTATGTTACTTGCATAAGGAACATGGGGTCAGACACTAATAATCTGGCTCAATTTCAAACTCTTTTTGCCTTGCTTCAATGTGCTAGGATATTCAACATTCAAAGTCTCCAAGTTTTTGGAGATTGCAAACTAGTCATAGAATGGATGTCTGGAACACTATCCATTGATAATTTGGAATTGATAAACAATGGTCTGAATTTGAAAACTATGACCTCAACTTTCCAATCCATCAATTTTAAGCATATCTACATGGAACATAATGACAAGGCAGATTCACTGTCAAAGGAGGCTATTATCATGGAAGCTAATTCTCAAATCCTGGAGGAATTCTATGGTGGGGATTTGATCTCCCACATGGATAACACTATCTTTGAAACATAATATTTATGTATGGATTTTAGATCGTGTTCTAGCTCTCTGTAAGGCTGGACATATCTTGATGATACTTTTTTGGATGCTTTGTAGTGCTAGATTGTTAGAATGTTTTTTGAGACATATCTTCCATGGAATACTTATGCCTTTTGATGACAAATTGGAGCACCTAAGGACTGTAACGTTTTTACCAGTGGAATAAAAAGTTTTTTTTTTTTTTTCACAGAAAAAATAGTAAAATAAGCCCTTTATTAAATCACAAGGAAAATATCATAAACATATGATACCATCTGAAGCTTGAAACAAAAAAGAGACTACAAGAAATAAAATGGTAGTAAGAGGTTTCAAATTTTTTGCAAGAGAGATAACATTATCCTAATTTAATCTCTAACAATGTAGTGGGTGTTCTTGTAATGAAATATCTCCCTAATAATTATTGGGTGTTCTTGTAGTGAAAGAGATCCATCACATATCCTTCACATGGTTTAGGCCTATCCATGCATACCACTGGTTAGGAGCAAAAATATCACAATGAATAACAAAGAAATACATGTAAAGAAATACATTATACCTCCCGTGTAGTCCAATGAAGCTTCATCCAAGCGCTAATTTCCTCTTAGAGCTTCTTGCCATAATCAACAATGTTGTATCGTTCTCAAAGATGAAACTCACATGGAAAATAAAATTATTAATCAAGATTTTTTGCACAGTATTGCTACCATCTGCTCTTCTTCTCTTTTGTGTTGTTGTAGTTACCTCTTTATAACACACTTGAAGAGGTAAAAGGAAGTTAGATACTTAGAAAATTATCCAACCTAATTATTACAAGTATTGTTACCGAGACCCTAAAGCGAGAATAAAATATGACAATGAGTCCACCGTTTAAGAAAATCTCATTTGAGCCCGAGATTCAATGTTTTAAATGTGAATGGATATGAGCATATAATGTTTAAAACTAATTATGACATCCTGGGTATGGATATCATGTGCATCCTTTCCTTGGAATTTCCATGATTTGCACTCAATACATCAATATAAAATATGCAACCCTAAACTTGAATTTGATGTCCTATAAGTGTATGATTAGAGAGAAGACCTTAATTCCCATATCTTTACAACTGCATTAGAAGATGTTTTAACAAATATCAAAGACATTCAAAGAATTTCGTGGAAAAAGGACATTTCAAGGCACATTTATATGGTGTTTAAATTGGATACAATGTCTTAAAACTTGGTGTGGGCTCTCTTATACACAAAAACTTCCACATATGTCATGTTCCATGGTTATTTACAACTATAACTAGACTATGACCTAGCATGTCGGTCAATGATTTGACAACTATATCTTACATAATAGATTCACAATTGCAAGAATTTGCATTGAGATCTTGTTGCAACCTCAACACATCCTAAAAATTTCAATAAATTTTGGGTTCCACTTGCTTCTTTTCTCTTTCATTTTTTTTTTTAAATATAAACTCATTTTTCCTTTTAGAGTTGATAAAATTCCATGCTAAATAGATTTGCATTTTTTTTAGTCTTCTTATTTAAAAAAACCAAGAAAAAATCCAAGTTAAAAAGTTCATTAAATAAGTCTTTGACGTTCTCAACGGAGAAATTTTAAACTTTCATTGAAGTAATAAGTTCACCTTGAACTCTGATGACAAGTTAATATTTACTCTAGTAAGCTTTATGCTTCAGAGGTCACTTCGAACTTTCATTTTGTGAAAAGTNGCTAAATAGATTTGCATTTTTCTTAGTCTTCTTATTTAAAAAAAAACCAAGAAAAAATCCAAGTTAAAAAGTTCATTAACTAAGTCTTTGACGTTCTCAACGGAGAAATTTTAAACTTTCATTGAAGTAATAAGTTCACCTTGAACTCTGATGACAAGTTAATATTTACTCTAGTAAGCTTTATGCTTCAGAGGTCACTTCGAACTTTCATTTTGTGAAAAGTTAAAACTTACTTTGATCGTGGCACAAAGAAAAGTTAAAATTTTCCCTGATGCGCTTTGTTTCAAAAGTTAAATTTGCTTCTAATCATTGGAATGCGACTCAAACTTTGTCATATTGAAAGTTTAAAAGTGTGCAACTAGAAAAGATAAAATTATTTCTGATATTGCTCGGATAAAAGTTTTAAAATGCACTGATTTTAAAGTTTGAAATTGTTTTGATAAACACGTTCACTAGAACAAAATCAAACTTTTCTCCAATCCAAAGTAAAAATTCCCCTTGATAAAAATTTATAAACCTCTCTGATAATGTTTCGCTACGATTTTAAACTTTCCTTCATCATAATGAAAATGAACCTTTAGTGTGCTCTAATCATTGAAGGGATCATCAAACTTTCTACATTGCACAATTATTGAAAAAAGTGGCATTAATATGGTTTTAAACTTTTCTAAAATGGAATTCTTGTTGCAATCTCAAATCTGAGAAGTTCACGTCGATGCATCGCTCATTGTTTTAACTTTACTAAGGAGTGAAGTGTATACATCGCTCTGATGGCCATTGGACACATCACATCGCCATAACTCTGATGGAAAGTGGTAGATAAAGTGTCCCATTGTGTTTGAATAAATATCTAACACAATCTAGTCATATCTCGCACTCATTTAATCCATTATGGCCGACATTTTCACAAGATTTTCTTTAAGACATCACATTTACCCATTTCACACTCATTAGAATTCTATTGAACTTTTGTTATCTGAGCAAATCAATATCCAAGCTTACTATCGAAGTGTGTTGGAAGCTTTTCTTAGAGTAAATTATCCACTGCATTATAGCCATTGGAGTTTTGTATCAGATTTATTTTATACATTGCTTTGCTTGTCATTTTTCGACATTTACTTGTTGTAAATCTCTTGTCATTGGTTAATTTTTCATGATTATAGCCATTGGAGTTTTGTATCAGATTTATTTTATACATTGCTTTGCTCATCATTTTTCGACATTTACTTGTTGTAAATCTCTTGTCATTGGTTAATTTTTTATGATTAGAACAATTCTACTTAAATCCACCGGGTAATTTCCATAAAACTCTCTATTTCAAATTGTTTACTAAGAATGATTGAAATCTCTTTTTAGACGATTTTAAAACACTAAAAGGAAATACTTTATGTTTTAAAAGCATAATTGCTCTTATGTCAAATTATCTAGATGAATTTAGAAACTATAGAATATATATAAAAAATTGGGAATATTTGTGATATCATTTTCAATTTAATTCTCCAGATAATATGCCTCTTAGAAAAACTCCTTCTAGAACTCCGAAGAGGTCACCAAAAGGAAAAGAAAACCTATTATTGAACCCATTGAACAAGTTGAGAGTGACGTTGAAGGTAATCAAGAATAATTCTTTGTTATTCAATTATAGAAACCTAATGTTGAACCAATACTACCTATCTATAAATATACAAAGAAACAAATCAATCCATAAGTTCCTTTCCCCAACCAGGGATAAATATATATAATGATAACAGATGAGGAATACCCGGATGTGGTCCCCCCTAATGACCCTGATATAAGAAAGGCAAATGTTAGCTTTTATAAACGTCAGGAGATCCCATCTACACTCTATTGCGACTGGAACTCTTATCATGCCATGTTTTGAGGCAATTAAGTGGATTATAACTCATACCAACATTGGGGCAACAATTTTTTTCAACGATGAAGGGAAATGCATTGGCTCTTATCAAGCCTTAGAGCTTGAGAAGTATTATAGACTTCGTGAGCTTGAAAACACATGATTACATGGTTTGTTGAGCAATTTGATCAGGATCATGATACTAAGAAAATCCTAACCAGTTGGTGGGTTGATGATAAAAGGTTCTTTGGTAAAATAGATGGAATACACGCCATGATAAAACTAATGGATCCGTCCATATATGTAATGGATCTAATCTATGAGATCCATGGAGAGAAAAAATGTGTACATTTTAAGGATGCTTGGGTTCCCTTAATTTACACTATCATAACCATTGGCACTATTTTTATCAAGGTGCAATTCATTCTCGTTATTTGAGCAATGCAATTGAAAAAGTGCAAAAGGCCAATGCCAAAACTAGAGTTGTACCTTATTTCTACATCGACTCTTATGTGATGGATATTGTTTGTGCTACAAATCATTTTCCTAGGTTGAGTTGGGACTGATATACAACACAAAGGTGTGTTCATGTTTATTGTCAGGTAATGTGGGAAAATAAATTCAAAATAAATTATGCCCTATTGTGTGATCACTTTGTTGAACCATTGTACCAACTTATCTTTTCTAAAGAATGTCCCAGAATCAGTAAGGATGTAATTAGATTGATTAAAAGCATAGGAAGTTGGTATATTCAATATGTTCAACAAAACAAGGTATTTCATACAAGACAAACACCTTAAGCAACCACTCACATAATCTGATCAAATATCAATACATTGATGTTTTTACGTGGTTAAAATCCTCTAAGAGAGAAACAATCCACGACCCTAGCCAACATGGCCACTTGAGGCAATATATTAACACAAAAGAAAAAATTGCACATAAGAGTTTCTCACAATCAATCTTCAACAAATTATCCTCCATGCTCTTTAAATAGATATCATGTTCAAATAGAATGTTAAGCCTTGTATCAATATAATCGTTAGTATCAACGAGAGTATGAATGGTCGATCATTTCATGTCTAGAACATATTGTGACCATCGGATTACATAACTACAAATGCACATTAAAGAAACACACTTATACCTAAATACACATTATACCAAGTTGATCTTAACTATCTCCTAAGTGTCTAAATATCCTAACACACCCCCTTAAGAACAACTTGGGATATGATTGAAGGATTTACAAAGGTGACACAATAGAATAAGGAAGGATGCATTGGAATCTAATCCCCCTTAATGAAATTTCCCGAACTCTTAACATAGATTGAAGTTTGGAAAACCTCACTTCTGCTAGAGATTTCGTGAAAATGTCTGCAACTTTATCATTTTTAGGGAAAAAGAGCACTACAAGAACACGATCATGAATGATATTTCTAATGAAGTGTAGATGTAGTTCAATGTGTTTTCTATGTTGATGTTAAATTGGAACTTTTTGTGAGCTTGATGGCACTTTGATTGTCACACTAAAATGTGGTTGAATATTGTTGTTGGAATCCAAACTATGAGAGGATCTATTGAATCCACAAGGATTCTTGACTTGCATTAACCACTACTTGATACTCTAGTTCAGTTGAAGAAAGAGAAATAACATGTTGTTTCTTGCAATCCCAAGTGACAAGTCCAAAACCAAGACTTAAAACACAACATGTAATAGACTTTCGGTCATCAAGGTCGTCAGCCCCATCATAATCAGTGAAACCAACCAATATAGGAGCCCCCTTGAACTGTAATGTATCACAAACTGACCTATACCCCAAATATACTTAAGTATCCCTTTTTTTGCTTTCTAATGACTCTTATGGAGTGTTTGCATATACCAGGAAACAAGACCGACAATAAAGGAAATATTAGGATAGGTATGAGTCACATACAAAAGGATACCAACTAATTGATGGTACAAAGTGGCATCTACTTTGGGTGTAGTACATGTGGCAACAAGTTTGAATCCAAACTAGAAGGGAGATGGAGTTGGTTTACAATCTTCCATGTGAAAGTGGTGAAGATAGTCATATGCATACTTAGATTGAGAAAGATAAATTCCTTCCTTGGTTTGCAATACTTGGAGGCCAAGGAAATAATGCAAATAGCCTAACTGTATCCTTTCAAATTTATTCTTAAGGCTATATTTCATATGGGTTAAAATTTTAGGGTCACTACTAGTGAGGATAAGGTCATCAACATAAAGAACAAGTATTATGAGCTGAATTTTTAACTTTCTTGGTATAGACATTGGGGATAAAATGACATCTAGAAAAGTCAATGTCAAGAAGAAAACTATCCATTTTATTATACCAAGCTTGAGGATCTTGCTTAAGACCATAGAGCGTTTTCTTAAGGTAACATACAAGGTTGGAGTCATTTTGAACATAACCAAGAGGTTTTTCTACGTAGATTTTTTCTTGTAGATCCCCATGCAAGAAGACACATTTAACATCTATTCGATGGACCTCCCATTTATGTGAGGCAACAAGGGATAGAACAAGGTAGATTGATCGAGGTGGACATCGGTGGCCGCCCACCTATTCCACTGGCTCAAAACACAGTTTCCATCTTGGTAGTTTTTTTACAGTTTTTCGGGTCCCAAACTTCAGGGGTCATTTTGAGGCCCTAAACGATGTTTTTTTGGCTCAACAATGCCTAGCATATGCTAGAAGGCAAATGATAGAATGAACAGAATGTGTAATCCTCGGCTAGATCTTTCCAATGAGGTCCCAAGCACCCCAAACGAAGATCATATCCAAAATTTATGCCCTTGGAAGTTGACGTATCAACTACCCCCATCAGGGCCCACAAACCTTTTGGCCTTTCATCTCTCGGGGTTATGTTTTTGGATGTTTAGGGTTTTCTCATTTACACTTTTTGTTAAAAGGTCTTTGGAGCCTCACTGTAATCATCTTCTTGTGAATGCGTGTAGCTTTCATATCTCTTTTCAAAGATAAGATACCACCATTCTAGCGAGTTCATTTCACTTTGTATTTTCTTTTACATTCTTTGCATATTTCATTCTTTAATAAAAATTGTGTATTAGTGTATCTATGTGTTTCTATCCTATTTTTGTGTTTCATTTCGTTCCCTCATAAATCTTGATCAATGGTATCATTATGGTATACTCTTTATCTATTTCTCTATGCATCTCCCAGACGAGGTCAGGGTATAAGGAATTAGGAATGAAACTGGTTGAAACTTTGGAAGACCGTCCTCTCCAACCTCAACGACCGCCCATGATGGAGGAAAAGAGAGACGAGGGAGCAGGAGATCCTATTAAGTTGTTGCTCGTGAAAGTCCTCGCACAATAGAGGAACGAGATGATGGATAATTTTTTCCAAATCCTTTGATGGTTGTTGACAACAACAGATGCATCTTCATCAAGTGACCACTTTGGAGGTGTTGCCCCCTTCAAGGTACACGTTAATTTTGATATTCCTGTATTTGAAGGTTAGATAGATTTAGATGCTTTGGAAAAGTGGTTAAATCTACTAGAAGGTTATTTCTCTGTCCACAATTTTTTCCAAAATGGAAAAGATCACCTTTGTGCTCCTTAAGGCTATCCCCCATGTCAAACATTGCTGGGAGAATTACTGTGAGAAAAAATCCATAGAGGAGTCTGGAATATTTGGGTCCGAGTTCACTTGGGACTCTTCTATGGATGTCGTCAAGGAACAATATTACCCTGTTGGAAACTACGTCGACCAGTACACAAGATGGACCACACTACGTTAGGAGAGGGGCCAAACAGTGCCAGAGTTCACAAATACCTTCCATACCTTGTGCACCAAGCTGGATATTAGAGAATCTGAGCAACACCTAGTTCTAAATTATCGTGGGAGTATAAATAGCTAGATCCAAACAAAAATGGATGTTCAGGACATATCATTGCTGGGAGCCGCTTATTGATATGTTGTCCAGATCCAGCAAAAAAATAAGTAGAGGAATAAGTAGGGGTTTGGATATACGAATGGATCAAAACAAAAATTGGGTAGAGGTAGCCTCAACACACAAAACTAAGGAAAAATCAAGGATGGACAACCTTAGGACAACCAATCTAACTCTCAAACAAAGAAGGGTAATGGGAAGATGAAGAAAGACATTGGGAAGTGGTGTGAGTTCCATAAAACCCCTCACACAACACCGATGAATGTCGCTCAAAGTAGTCATTGGTGGTCGAGCTAAAAACCTCAAAGTTAGATATAGGCTTAGACTCTAATTCAAAGCCAGACAAGGGGAAGTGAATCATTGATGAAGAACCCAATGCCACTGTTGCTACCACCAAGATCTAGTTGAATGAACCAGAAGAGTCGAAGGAAGGTGAACGCATTTTTCAATCGTAGATGTGGGTGAAGGGTGCTCCACTACATTTCATTGTTGATAGATGAATACAAAATAACCCCATCTTAGTAGAGGTCATCAAGCGGTTGGATTTGTTGACAACACAACATCCACAACTGTACAACATCGAGTGGCTCAGCCAAGGTATATATCTCTAAGTCAACCAACAATGTCACCTGCCCTATGACATCAAGCCCTTCAAGGATGAGGTATTGTGTAATGTTTACCCACTTGAAGTTTGTGATGTTATTTTAGGCCAACCATATATGTGGAAACATCATGTTTTATATGAGTTTAGACCTCATAGTTTCATTGTTATTGTGGGCATACAACTATACAGGATGCCAGAGGTAGCTCCAATTATCGCAATTTCTTTGGTCTCAACTAAATAGTGCAGGAAGGTCATTTCCTAGACTAGGAAATTTGTTATCTTCATGATTTTCTCTCAGAGTGAATGGAAGGTTGTGGCCACATCCATGGCCTCTAGACAAGGCTCCTCTTCGTAGTATAAGCAAGTAGACAAAGTCATGAAAGAATACTGGGACATCTTCACCTCATCCATCGGGGTGCCTCTGCACTGTCTGGTCAAGCATTCAATTGAGCTAACCCTTGAAATGTATTTTCCTAATGGGCTAGTGTATCGATCCTCTCTCCTAGAAAATGAGGAAATAAAGCACCGAATTCAAGAGCTTCTCCAAAAATGGCACATTTGACCAAGCTCCTCACCCCGCGAAAGTCTAATCATGATTGTACAGAATAAATACTGGACTTGGCGACTCTGTATTGATTAGAGATCTATGAACAAAATCACGGTAAGGAATCAATACCCAATTCCCTAAATCGATGACCTTCTCAACCTACTAAAGGGGTCCATGTACTTTAGTAAGATTGATTTGAAGTTCGACTACCACCAGGTCCCCATAGAACAAACTAATGTATGGAAGATTACTTTCAAGTCTAAAGAAGGTCTTTTTTGAGTGGTTGGTCATCCCTCTAGCTTGAGGAATGCCCAAAAAACTTTGATGAGGTTGATGTATGGCATATTTAGAACCTTCACCAATTCCTTTGTGGTTGTATATTTAGATGACATCCTTGTCTTCAACAAGAGTTGGGAAGAACACTTGCAACACATTCAACAAGTCCTCCACACTCTATGGTAACACAAGATATATGCCAACTTAGAGAAATTATCCTTCAACATGAACAAGGTCTAACACCTCAAATACATTGTAGATGAGCATGGTGTGCATGTCGATCCAACCAATATCCAAGTCATTCGTGACTGGCCAACCTCGAAAATACTAATCAAACTTTGGAGCTTCTTAGGCCTTGCCAACTTCTATCACAGATTCATATTGGGGTTCTCCCATATCGCACGGCCTCTCAGCCAAGTGACCAAGGGTGGTTGCAAAGACAAAATTGTGTGGGGAATATCACAACAGAAAGCCTTTGATTATCTGAAACATTAGTTGTGCTCAGCCTCGGTGCTCACCTTACCCGATCTGCAACAATCATTTGATATTGAGACAAATGATTCCTATTATTTTGTCGGTGTCGTTCTCACTCAACATGATCATACAATGGCCTATCATAGTGAGACATTCTCAGATGTCGTTTGTAAGTACCTCAACTAGGAAAAATAAATGTATTCCATCGTACAAGCCTGTCGCCAATGGAATCATTACATTCTAGGGAAGGAGACAGTCATCCACATGTATCACAAGCCTCTGCAGTTCATGAATATGCAAGGAAAATTATAGACAGAGTGCCATCAAAAGTGGTCCACATACTTGTAGTAGTTTCACCCCAACATTAAGTATAAGAAAGGATCATCAACTACCTTAATCAACCTTCGATTACAACACTAACCATGATGATCGACTCTTGTGGGCATGCGACCTCTGGGTGGTCCCAACTCTATAAAAATGATCATGACTTTGATATGACCTACTAGATGTTGGGAACATGCATGACCATTGCCAAATTTCATATTCAAGATGGAATACTATGCCATATGGGTCATCTTTGTGTTCCTTCAAGCGAGTGTACGAAGATTATTTGGGAATCCCACTACAGATAGGTGGCAGGACACTTTGGTATGGAGAAGACAGTGGTAGTATTACATAAGTATTTCTATTGGTCGAAGCTTCAACAAGATGTTAGTAAGTATATTAGATTTGTCACTACCTTCTTTGTTGCCAAGTCATCCATTAAAAAACAAGGATTATACACCCCTCTGCTTACTTCTGACAGGCCCTGAGAATCCATCATTATGGACTGCATGTCAGTTCTTCCCTCAACCAACCATGGCAACGACTATGTACTCGTGGTGGTTGATCGATTCTCTAAGATGGCCATTCTGACCACCTACAAGAAGTGTATCATAACTGAGGCTACTTCCAAGTTCTTCTTCGAGCATGGATGGGTACACTTTGAACTACCAAAAACCATCATATCAGATTGGGACAAAAAAAAATTAAGCACATTCGGGTCGAGCCTCTGTTTGTTGTTGGACACCAAGCTCACCAAATCCACTTCCTTCCACCCTCAGACTGATGGACAGACAAAGGTCGTCAATAGGATGATCGTGCATATCTTTCACGTGTAAAACTCCAAGAATCCACACACATGGGTGTAAATGTGTTGAAACTACACAGAAAATATCTAGCTAAACAATCATGCACACAATTGCAGAGAAAATTTGGGAAAGAAGAAGAAGGAGAGAAAGAATGAAAGAATTATCATTAACCGTTGTGAATAATGAATAATTTACACATGATATACTCTATATAACTCAATCAGTGCACACTGGAAGAGAACCAATGCGCCATAGTGTTCATCTAGAGTGATCTATACACACACCAACAACTACGAGAGTGAACTGCCACCTAGTCTCTCAGGCAGTTACGGGAGTGAACTGCCACCTAGTTGAGTTAACTAGTTAACTAGTCTTCAATTAACTGACTGAACAAAGAGTAGTGAGGAGTTAACTTAGGGAATCAAGGGTAATGCTCCATTCTGGTGATGATACCAAGGCAAGGTCGAATTATCATGGTGATGATCCGAATGCTGCATGGTGACAAAACCAATGCAACATCTAAACTCAACTCAACTAGTCAAACTGAAGTGTCAACTGAAAGAGAATATTCTCCAGGTGGAATATACTCCCTTAAGATATAGGAGACTGGATAATGACTAATTATGACTAATAAAC
>SNQJ01S0181980.1:16109-30554 GCA_010110895.2 Picea sitchensis | reverse complement strand
AAATACTTCTCCAGTAGTGAGAAGTGATTGTTTTCTCCAGTAGTGAGATGTGATCCCCAGTAGAGGGAAGAGATGTGATCCCCAGTAGAGGGAAGTGATGAGCTACCCAGCGCAGGTTGGTAGGCTACCCCAATGCAAGTTAGTAACCCCAATGTAAGTTGGTACGCTACCCTAGCGCAGGCTGGTACGCTACTCCAGTGCAGGTTGGTAACCCCAACACAGGATGGTACGCTACCCCAGTGCAGGTTGGTAACTCCAACGCAGGATGGTATGTTACTCCAGTACGAAAGGCTGGTGAAAGTGTAGAACTTTTTATGATATATAGATTCATTAAATTCAACAAGACAATGGTCGAAGTGTACAGACAATGCAGAAGCAGATTGTGTTAGAAAGTAATAGATGTGCTCGTTTAACCATAGACAATATAGCAATATTGTCACCCAACCATAGGTCAAAGCCACCCCCGAGCACCTTAACCTTGACAGAGAATGATTCTGAAAGAAACCCAATAGCAAACCACGGCTAATGCATCAAGCAAAGATAACCAATATTGATTAGAAAGTCCAACCATAACCAATATAAAGTCTGAGCCTAAACCAGGTATACAGATTGCAGCAGTTGCTCCCAGACTGGCGCACTTGCCCAGTTTCTGCAATGTGCACTTCTTCCCAGCTGAAATTTCGCGCTGCAATGTGCCAAATGAGGTCTTGCTACTTATATTTATATTTTTTTCCTTACTTGTATCAGCCAACTTCTCATTCTAGATGCTAAATACTTAATATTAATTATTTCCTTAAGCCGACTTGTCTTATAGGGTTAGGTTTAATGCTTCAGGGTTTCTTCTTACTTCCCGGAATATTCTATTCTCGTCAGGGTTACACGTGGAGGTAAATACCTCCTGCAACTACCATAATATCAAAAAATTGTTCCTAAAGAATACCTTCCTAGATAAGAGGGGGTGTTCAAGAATATGTAGTTGTGGAAGATATTCTCCTATTGTACTTGATCATGCAAAACCCCTAAAAGAATATTATTATATTGTATTGGTAAATTCGGCCCCATTGTGGCCTTTATTGTAAAATAAAGTCAAATTGTCAAGTCAACCCCTATTGTGGCTAATGTAAAGTATAATTAAGAGATAGTTGTCAAGTCGGCCCTAGCAGTTAAAATGGCAAGTCACTTGTGTATAAATAGAAAGGTTAGATGCCTCATGTACACACTCATCTCACTCAAGCATAAGAGAGAGAAAGGTGCACAAGTTTTGGAGATAGGGTGTGATGCAACAAAAGAATTATTTATTTTTTGTCTTGGTATTGTTCTTGGTTGAAGAATCTATTTAGAAGAAGTTGTTGGGTTTTCTTCCCCTAGAAAGTTTCCAAGGATAATCTCTGTGCCTATCTTGTTTCTGTGATTGTCTCTCTTTCGGTCATCCTGTATATGCAGTTAATGTGCTAAATAATTGTAATAACGAAAGAATAATTGTAATTGTTAGTTGCATAAATAAAATATTAACATATATTATGGTAGTTGCGGAAGGTATCAACCTCCATGTGTAACCGATGACTATAATAGAATATTCTGGAAGCAAGAGAAACCCTAAAACAAAGGTGTAAAAACCCTAGAAGACAAGTTGACTCAGTAAAATAATTAATATTAAAGTATTAGCCTCTAAAAAGACAAGTCGGCCCAGATAGGTGACAAGAACCACTATAAATAGAGGGCGGTCTAGCTGATTTGTACACACTCACTTCACTAACTCTCTCAGTCAAGTCTAGCGCTAGTTTGGAGCTGTAGTTGCAAGTTTGGAAGGTGTATCTTCTGGGTGATTCTTGGTCTCTCTCTCTAGCGTTATCTAGCCTAAGATATGTGCCCTATATTCTAGTATCTCTTGGTGATATTCTTGGTGATGTCTTGGAGTATATTGGTGGTATTCTTGGTGACGTCTTGGAAGAAGTGCAACTGCAACAGCTGCAGGTGAGTATTGTTCTTGTTCTGTGGCTTTGGGACTTTCTATCTGGTGAACTATCATTGGAGAAAGATGCACTCTATTGGTTATATGTTGGTTCTAGAGATACTTCCGGAATCATTCTATCTAGCAAAGGTTATGGTGCTCGGGGGTGGTTGTGTGCCTATGGTTTGGTGACAATAATGATATTGTCTATGGTAAAACAAGCACATCGAATATTTTAACAGATACTCCAAGTGATATTTTGTTTACGAGTATCAACTACTTATGGAAATCACATATGGAATATGTACTACAAAGTAAAGAACTATATCGGATAACCTTGGGAAAATAAAAGGCCCCCATTGATGCCAAAAGGAAATCCAAATGGAATAATAAAAAGGATGAAGCACGTGGATTACTCAGAATGTCCATCTCTCATGATTTACAGTTCCACCTTCAAGGAATTAATGATCTGGATGAAGCTTGGGATAAGATAGAAAAGGTATTTGGTAAATACGATATGATTTCAGCTCACTAGCTTGAAAATCAATGAATGTCTTTAAATCTCGATGATTTCTCTTGCATTGAAGATTATTTATCTAAGTTCAAAACACTTAGACTTTTACTTCAAGACTGTAAAATAGATATAAAGGATGACTGATCTATATATGTTATTATTATTAAGCTTGATAGTGCATATTGTTTTTTTGTATCTACATTTTACTACACCGTAGGATCCTTAGGGGATTCATACACCGAACCCTCTCTTGAGTCTTTTTGTGATTCTCATATTAGATAGCAAGATAAGCTCTTTCATATTGGAGTGATTGACACTAAGGGACGTCTAACAAAGCCTCAGTGGCCCAATAGAAATATAAAACCAAGCATCCAAAAAAACAACATCATCACAACAATATGCAAAACAAGGGTCCCAAACCCTCTCAACCAACTTCTACTCCCAATGGTGATAAAGGAAAAAAATAAAAAAGTAATAAGATTGGCAGGCATTGCAATTTTTGTGGGCAAGATGGTCCTCTAAAGTCTAAATGTTTTAAAAATATGGAGGCCTTAGAAGCACAACACCAATATTGATTCTTATTCTTCTAACTCTTCTTGTCATTAGCATGCACTTTTTGCTTCTAGTTTCTCCTTCAATGCAACATCTACTTCTTCTTCTAGTGAATGGCTTATTGATTTTAAAGCATCTTATCATATGGCTAAGGATAAAGCTATTTTTTTGCGCTTAATAAATGTAACACCAAACAAATATTTGTTGGTAGTGATAGATCTCTTAGTGTTGTAATGTTTGGAATAGTTAAATTAGATGATGGTCATTTTCATGATGTATTATGTTTTCCAAGCCTCTCCTGCAACATTCTATCAGTATATCAAAACACTCATTTGGGTGAAGGTAGAACAATAGAGTTTTCACCTCACCAAGTTGTAATCAAGGATTTAAAAAATCCTAAGCATGTTCTATCAACTGGAATTGCTAATGATATTACCAGGTTATATAAATTTGACAACTTTGGGTCATCATATTTTCTATCAATTTTTAGCTCATAGCGATGACTTGAGAACACTTTGGCATGAGTGGTTTGGTAATCTAAACTATCATTCATTGCAACAACTATGTAATCAAAATATGGTGACTAGTCTTCCTCTCGTTTCTTGCAGAGATGGTATTTTTGTCGGTTGTGTTATCGACAAACCTCACCGAGACAATTTTGATAAATGTGCCTCTTAGCATGCCTCAGCCCCTTGCAACTTGTTCATAGTGATTTGTGTGGTTCGCTTTCTTCTCCTTCTTTCTCTGAGTGCAAGTACTTCTTAACTTTTATTGATGACTTCACCAAACGCATTTGGGTTTATTTCTTAAAACTTAAGAGTGAAGTGTTCGACATGTTTTTTCCCTACAAATCCCTTGTAAAAAAACAATTTGGACATTAACTGCAGAGATTAAGAATAGATAATGGAGGCGAATATGTGAACAACCAATTTACAACTCACTTCACTGCATAGGGAATTCAAATGCAACATATTGTTCCAAATACAATGGTGTTATTGAGAGAAAGAATCACACATTAAAGGAAATGGCAAATTGTATGATCCAATCTAAAGATTTAATTCTTCATTATTGGGTGGAAGCCATCCACTATAGCAATTACATAGTACATCGCAATACCACAAAGGATTTAAAAAATATAACAGAGGAAGAAGCATGGAATAAAATTAAGCCACATGTAAGCCACTTCTGTGATTTGGTAGTGACGCATAACTTCACATTCATGATGAGAAATGAAACCATTATTGACTAAAAGTGAGAAGTGCATTTTTGTTGAATATTTTGAAGATGTCAAAGATTATAGACTTCTTCAACCTCAATTATTATTGTGAGAGATGTTAAATTTGATGAAAATCTCCCAAACCGTGAGCCTAATTTGGAGTTTTTGTCATCTTTGACCTGCGATCCATCTTCGGTGTCTATGCCATCTTCTCTTGCCAACGTTTTTGCTAGTGATCATATTTTGATTTATTTTTCAGATGATGACAATGAGGATGAAAATCCACCACTGTCTTCTCACCTTCCTCCAAATGAGTCCAACATGAACCTGCACCATCACCACATCATCTGAGATAGGTCCATTCAACACAAAAAGAAGCTGGTGATCTTGCTAGTGATCCTATAGGTTAGCACTCCATAAATCTATTTGGTTGATAAACAGACGACGAAGGTAACTTTTTCAACCAACTTTGAGACCTGAAACTAGCCTTTTGGATCTGGAGAGGGCTCTCTCAGAAATGGCACAGTCTCCACGCGGGATATGACTTTGAAAACAATGGCTAGATTTAACACCGATGGTAAAATGATTTCTAGTTATATTGGCGCAGAAAAGTAAAACTTGGGCTATGGGGTCGATCTGAGGAAGAGACGGAACAAATAACTGAGTGACTGCATTCAAGAGGAGAAGGCTAGGCGAGCAACAACCTTCAGTGTAAACCGTAAAGTGTGGTGGGAGAAAAACACAGGAAGTAACTCAAGAGCGTCGTTGTGCATGAATTCAGAGTTAGCTTGAGAGGAAAAAGTTTTGTCTAAGTGGCGTGAACAAGGGGCGTTGTACAGTGAATCCACAGGTTCGAAAATTCATTCTAAAATAGACAGTATAAGATATGAAATAAAAGGTAAAAGCAAACACATACGCAAAGAAAGGGACACAATACATCCTACTATCACAACTAGAATCTTTTCATCAAATCACATGACCTGTACATTAAATTTCAGTCAAAAACTCAAATTTCATACAATAGCAGTCATTTACTCAATTTGCCAACCAACCTTGTTTACATAAAAATGATCCCCTTATATAGAAATCTAATGTCACCCTTGGTTGTTAGGGTCGAGATACTCTCTCCTGGAATCATGGATCTGTTTTCTTTGAAAGAGAAAAATAACTTCAACAGATTTACTAAAAACAGAAAACTCAACTTTGCCAAATCATAATCGTAACTGAAATATTATTTATAGTCATTGATCATGATCCAAATTCGACCATGTGGTTGTGATGAGCCATCATTTTCACTGCTAGACACTCTGTCATCCCTGCACAGCAAGTCTGCTATGCAACAGTAACCTATTGCAAAAACGTAGCAGAATGCGCAACAAACTGGTAAAATAGGCATTAAAGATGACATTGTATCTCACTAATAAAAAACTATTTTTAGAAACTGAGAGAGGTTTTTGTATTTAAGATCCTTATAAAGAAAAAATTCTCTCAGTTTCTTGAAATTCATCTCCATCTGACCGAAATACGTGTCGCAAAAACATGTCTCGGACAGGAAATCACGAAAACTGAAAAACAGGGCTCAAAGATTCCTTCGAATCTCCCAATCCGTGAACATTTTAAAAATCTGAGAGAGGTTTTTATTATTTGGTTTGTCTTCGACAAAAATCTCTCAGGGATTTTCAAAATTCCTCTCCAGTTGGACGAAAATTGATCTTGAAGTTGACCACTAAACCAGTGATTTGTGTAGTGCGACCTGTAGCCTATGCGCAGGAAAATCCACTGTGCGACGAAATCCACTGTGCGACAACATCCTATGCGCGACCACCGGTGAATTTTTCAGTGTGCAATGAATTTTGCAGCGCACAGTTGCAAATTGAAATGGGAATAAATAAATGATAAGCTTCCTTTTGAAAATGGCCCTTGGAGATGTTAGATGATGCCAAGCATAAAAACAACGTGGGTGCTAACAAGCATGACTTTGCAAATTGTTGACAAACCTCTAACCTTAGCCATGAAAATCATGGTGCTAACAGTTGGCTCCAACGGGGATGCTATCCTCCCTGTGAGGTAGCAAAGAACAGTAGACCAAGTGCCAATCCATTGGGCTTCTACCAAACTCAACTTTCCCACTGTAACTTGTAACCTGCATCCGCTGAAAACCCAAAACTGTATATGCTCCAAACTGAAAACTGAAACTAAGATGGAAAAAAAAACTGCAGATTGTGAAAAGAAATGCTCGTAGTACCGAGCTTATTCGCACTCCTACCTACCCTAACTGCTGAAAAATACGTCAATCAAGTGAAATCAAAGTGCCAATGCAACCATGCAAGCACTTTATCCACCTTTTGTTTTCTTTGTACATGCTTTCTCCAAAACTTGTTTACTGTTAATTCGTTCAAAAATTTATCTATAAATTCCAATCTCAAAAAATAAAAAAACATTGGGGTTGTTTACCACCTCCAACAAAAGTACAAATGGATCCTCCAAAACATGCATAAAACAACAATCATGTTTCACCCCTTCCACTGCATCCTTCTTTTCATGTAATTCAACTTATTGATTACCACAAAAACGCTGAAGAATATGTGGATACTGCTGGAAATGACAATCTTTTGAATCAAAAGACATTGTTGGCTGAAATGAAACCCCTAGTGGCAAGCAATCCATATCTAACACTGATGTTGATTTACCATCATATTTATTTCCAAGCTGGTAGTTGATCACAGGCTGCAAATCTGAACTGAAACAACTTTCCATGTAATCAACAAAAGGGTCATTAAAAGTATGAGAAGGTTGTTAGTCCTCTTCATTGATAACAATTTTCTCATGTAAAACAATGTCACTGTGAATGCAATCGGATTTCACTGCTTCCTATGTTATCTCATGATTTACTTTCAACAATTCAAAGGAAGTAAAACATAATGGAATGCAGTTTTCATTTACAAGTCCAATGCTTTCTTCATATTCAACATCATTCCTAGAGGGTTTCTATTTGGAACATTACAAACATTTTGCTTCAACAATTCGAAAAAACCAAAACACAATGACAAGGTTCTTTCACTTGATTCAAAACCTTCTTCATTTTCTTCTTTGTAACTGTGATATGTAGGTTGATTGCTCTCATTACATTGCTGAAAATGAACATTTTTTTATAGAGAACATGCAACTGGTTGTTAAGGGAATTCAACATCATAATCATCATCATATTTATCATATAAAGATAAATCGAAAACATCTACAATGTCATCTAATAGGAAAAAGCTTTGTACATCAACCTGCTCTTCAACAAGTTGATTTGCAAATTAATTTTCTTGACTGTCTACAAATGAATACATGAAACAATCGATCTCGTGCTTATCATGGATTGAATCAGAATCTAAATTAGCACCTTCTTTTTCAATAAGAGGAATACAATCATTTGCAAAATCATCAGCATTTAAAGCTTTAAGAGAACATTTGAAATTATTGACCCTCTTCTCAAGATTCAAATCAATTGTTCTTTGTTCATATTCATTGTCATGCTCTTTAGCATCGAACTCCTCATTTTGAATCTATTTACATGCTTGAGTATTTTCTTCAACTTCCTGAGCATTGTTGAACATCTGCTGCAAAGACATAGACTTCCTCTCCATCAAAAGAAAAGATAAGTTTGGTTGAAAGGTTGTTACATAATGGACCATGGCAGCAACTTCAGGAGGTTGGATTTCTTTAGGCAGTTTATAATAAAGACTAGCAAACCTCCTACTGAAATTTGAGATGGTTTCATCTTTCATTCTTCTCATGGCATAAAACTCTGAAAGGAGTAGATCCCGTGACTTTTTCTCACCCCAAAACCTACGGAAGGCTTCCTTGAGTTCACCCTACGAGCTAATCGACTGAGGCTGCAAATGTCTGAACCATGCTTTGGCATCTCCTTGTAAGGACTGAGAAAAGGACCTCATAGACACATCATCATGTTCGATCTCAAAAAGGTCTATGAAATGCTCAAAGACTTGAATATGCTTTTCAGTTGATTGTCCATCAAGTTCTCCATCAAACCTAGGAAGATACTTATAATGTTTCAGAGGAAAGTCATGAAGGATGGAAGGAAATTTAAGAGGACTAAATCTTTCTTGAATCTTGGAGGGTGTAGGATTAAGAACAGAAGGTACAAGCTCAGCTTTGGTTTCATCAAGCTCAAAAGAATGATCATGAACATCACATGGCTCAGAGGAATGAGCTTGGTGAATATCGGCTATACAAGAAGGAGGTATACCTACAGTTTGCAATGAAGGATACACAAGGGTAGATCTCTAGGATTCATTTGAACGCAGTAAGTGAAGAAATATTCTTTTGAAAAACTTAGGAAAGGACAAGAAGATATCGATAACACAGTAAAGTACTTCTTGAACTAAACTTAAGCTCAAGTACCTTATTTTCCCATACTGCTCTTCCATATCTCCGTCAACGGGTCTCATTCTCCAATGGAGTCTTTGAATCGCATTTGAAGCTTGATTGGAGTCGCCATGAAAACTTTATCTCTGGATTCTTCTGCCAGTGGAATCACCTTCAACTAATTTTCTGATGTGTGGAGTCGCAAGAGAATAAATACAACCAATATGTACCTAAGTGTTTGCTTCTCTCAGAGATTAGAACTAAAACAATGTCGTTCTTCCCAGGGAAAAATTTCAAATTCGTCCCCGGCAACGATGCTAGAATGTTAGCACTCCGTAAATTTATTTGGTTGAGCACTCCGTAAATCTATTTGGCTGATAAACAGACGACGAAGGTAACTTTTTCAACCAACTTTGAGACCCAAAACTAGCCTTTTGGATCTGGAGAGAGCTCTCTCAGAAATGGCACAGTCTCCGCCAAGGATATGACTTTGAAAACAATGGTTAGATTTAACACCGATGGTAAAATGGTTTCTGGTTATATTGGCGTAGAAAAGTAAAACTTGGGCCATGGGGTTGATCTAAGGAAGAGACGGAACAAATGACTCAGTGAATGGATTCGAGAGGAGAAGGCTACGCGAGCAACAGCATTCAGTGTAAACCGTAAAGTGTGGCGGGAGAAAAACACAGGAAGTAACTCAAGAGCGTCGATGTGGACGAATTCAGAGTTTGCTTGAGAGAAAAATGTTTTGTCTAAGTGGCGCGAACAAGGGGCGTTGTACAACGAATCCACAGATTCGAAAATTCGTTCTGAAATAGACAGTATAAGATATGAAATAAAAGGTAACAGGGAATACATACGCAAAGAAAGGGACACAATACATCCGACTATCACAACTAGAATCTTTTCATCAAATCACAGGACCTTTGCATTAAATTTAAGTCAAAAACTCAGATTTCATACAATAGCAGTCATTTACTCAATTTGTCAACCAACCCTGTTTAAATAAAAATGATCCCCTTATATAAAAATCTAATGTCACCCTTGGTTGTTAGGGTCGAGCTACTCTCTCCTGGAATCATGGATCTGTTTTCTTTGAAAGAGAACAATAACTTAAACGGATTCACTAAAAATAGAAAATCGGACTTTGTCAAATCATAATCATAACCGAAATATTCTTTACCTTCATTGATCATGATCCAAATTTGACCATATGGCTGTGATGAGCCATCATTTTCACTACTGGACACTCTGTCATCCCTGCACAGCAAGTCTGCTACGCAACAGTAACCTACAGCAAAAACGCAGCAGAATGTGCAACAAACTGGTAAAATAGGCGTTAAAGATGACATCGTATCTCACTAATAAAAAACCATTTTTAGAAACTGAGAGAGGTTTTTTTATTTATGGTCATTATAAAGAAAAACCTCTCTCGGTTTCTTGAAATTCATCTCCAGCTGGCCGAAATACGTGTCGCAAAAACATGTCTCGGACAGGAAATCACGAAAACTAAAAAAAAATAGAACTTAAGGATTCCTTTGAATCTCCCAATCCGTGACACAATTACAAATATGAGAGAGGTTTTTATTATTTGGTTTGTTCTCGACAAAAACCTCTCGGGAATTTTCAAAATTCCTCTCCAGTTGGTCGAAAATCGATCTTGAAGTTGACCACTAAACCAGTAATTTGTGTAGCGTGACCTGCAGTCTGTGCGCAAGAAAATCCACTGCGCGACAACATCTTATGCGTGACAACCTTATTTGCACGACGAAATCCATTGCGCGACAACATCCTATGCACGAAAACCTTCTTTGCACGACAACATACTTTGTGTGACAGCATCCTCTGCACGACGAAATTCTCTGCGTGACGACATTCTCTACGCGACAACATCCTATGCGCGGTGTGCAATGAATTTTGCAGCGCGCAGTTGCAAATTGAAATGGGAATAAATAAATGATAAGATTCCTTTTGAAAATGGCCCTTGGAGATGTTAGATGATGCCAGGCATAAAAACAACATGGGTGTTGACAGACATGACTTTGCAAATTGTTGACAAACCTCTAACCTTAGCCATGAAAATCATGGTGCTAACACTACAGATCAATGATGTACACATTCACGGGTCCAATGAGCCTCCTCTCTTTTGGCTCAAATTTAAAAACACATGATCTAGAAACATTTGTTGAAGCTTCTAGTCATCCATATTGGGACACAACAATGAATGAAGAATATTGTTCCTTAATGGTGAATGATACTTGGGATCTTCTACCTCTTCTGAAAGGAAAAAAAACTTGTCGGATATAAATGGATATATAGAACTAAGTATGTATCAAATGGAATACATAAGGCCTAGTTACTTGCCAACGTATTTTCTCAAGTTGAAGGAATTGAAACATTTTCCCCTATAGCCAAAATGAATTGCATCTGCCTTGTTCTATCCCTTGTTGCCTCACATAAATGGGAGATCCATCAAATTAATGCTAAATCCATCTTCTTGCATGGGGATCTACAAGAATAAATCTACATGGAACAACATCTTAACTATGTTTAGAATGAATAAAAACTTGTATGGCACCTTAAGAAATCTCTCTATGGTCATAAGCAAGTTCCTCGACCTCGATATGCTAACATTGATAGCTTTCTTCTTGGCACCAACTTCTCTAGATGTCATTCTAACCCCAATGTCTATAACAAGACAGTATGAAGCCATCTCATAATACTTTTTCTTTATGTTGATGACCTTATCCTCACTGGTATTGACCCTAAAAATTTAACCCATGTGAAATCAATCCTTAAGGAGAAATTTGAAATGACGGATTTAGGCTATTTGTGTTATTTCCTTGGCCTCCACGTATTGCAAACCAAGGAAGGAATTTCTCTTACCCAATCTAAGTACACGTGAATTATTCGTCACTTTCACATGGAATATTGTAAACCAACCCTTTCTCCCTTTCAGTCTAAAGTGAAACTTGCTACCTCCTATACTACACCTGAAGTAGATGCCATTTTGTATGGTCAATTAGTTGGTATCCTTTTGCATTTGAGTCATACTTGTCCTAATATTTCCTTTGATGTTGGTCGTATTGCTTCATATATACAAACAACCCATTAGAGCTATTGGAACACAGCAAAAATTATATTTCGGTATATTCAGCGTACAATTCAGTTCGGGATACATTGCAGTTCAAGAACTCCTTTATTGGTTGGTCTCACTGAACCATGTTGGACTAGTAACCTTGATGATTGAAAGTCTACTGCAAATTAGGTTTTCAGTCTTGATTTTGATCCTGTCACTTGGGCTCTTTCTTCAGTAGAAGCAGAGTACCAAGCAATAATTAATTCAAGTCAAGAAGACGTGTGGCTTCAACAAATCCTTTCAGAATTTGGATTCCAGCAACAAATTTCGACCACCCTCTGGTGTGACAATCAGAGTGCCATCAAGCTCACCAAATATATAATTTAACATCAGCACATCAAACACATTGAATTACAAATGCACTTCATCAGAAAGATCATTCATGATCACATTCTTGAGGTTCTCTTTTTCCCTACAGATGATCAAGTTGCAGACATTTTCACAAAGTCTCTTATAGAAACGAATTTTTCCAAACTTCGATCTATGTTAGCAGTTCAGGAAGTTGCCATTAAGGAGGAATAGGCTCTAATGCCTCCTTCCTTCTCCTATTGTGTCACCCTTGTAAATCGTTCAATCTTATTCCAAGTTGTTCTTAAGGACGGATTTTAGGGTATTTAGACACTTAGGAGTTAGTTAAGATCAACTTGGTCTAATGTGTCTTTGTAAAAAACTAACTGAAAGGATATACAAAGGATCTAATGTGTCTTTGTAAAAAACTAACTGAAAGGATCCTTATGAAACATAATAGTTGCTCAAAATGAAATAGAAATGAGAGAGGTAATAAACATTTTATTTGTCTCAGCAGAAATATTACAAAAGAACAATAACAAATTTCTTACAACCTTGTCAATACAAAGGAAGCTCATACCCATGTAGCTCATACATACTGGTACGGATCGGGTTTTCCTTTCTCCACCAAATATATCTCTTTCCTAACCTTTGTCTATAGTTCTGGAGTGACACTAAGTGACTATGACCCTGCTCGGTCTGGTTTCCTATGCTAAACTGTATGCAAAGGCAGCCTCTATTCTCTTGTGCCATATGCGGGTTGCTTGGGGTCGCACTGGCTAGTCTACTAACTCTGTTGTGTGCGCCCCTATGTGCCTCCTCTCATGCTCGAATGACTAGAACGCTAGGTGACCTACCCTTTTCCTTTTCCCTTAGCTTAGGGTTTGTGTGTGGGCCCTCAATTTCGTGGAAGATCCCAACCATTGGATCTTTTACAAGATCAATGGTTGGGACTTATTCTTTCATTAATCCAACTTAAAGTCTCACTTTTATCTTTCCTCACTAATTTTATTAACACTCCCTCTTAGTGAGGAATGGGTTTTCTACAACACCCAATTTTTCTCGAAAATATTCAAACTTTCCCTTTGGTAGTCCTTTGGTCACGATGTTTGCAACTTGTTCATTGATAGAAACATACTGAAGTTTTACTACCCCGTTTTGTACTTTGTCTCTAATGAAATGATATCTGATTTCAATGTGCTTGGATCTATCATGGAAGATTGTATTTTCAGATAACTTGATACAGCACATAATATTGTGGTAGGATCCAAGTCTATGTCAAAAATATTTACAAGCATCTTCTGAAGCCAAATGGCTTCATAGCTTGCCTGGCTAGCTGCCATATACTCAACTTCTATTGAACTAAGTGAAACTAATTTTTTCTTTCTATTGTACCACGATATCATGCCTAAACCTAGGCTGAAGCAGCAACCATAGGTACTCTTCCTGTCAGTTGTACTTCCATCCCAATATGAATCAGAATAGCCCACCAGATTGACTTGATCTCCCTGCAGATATTGAAAGCCAAATTCTATTGTGCCTTTTAGATACCTCAAGATGTGTTTTGTTGCAACCCAATGTATTTTCCTTGGATCTACCATATTCTCACTAAAAGTGTTGACAGCAAAACATATATCAGGCCTAGTATTAATCGGATACATTAAGCATCCACTCAATTATCTCTAGATGGTAGGATTCACCTTGTCTGACTCGAATGAATTTAATTTCTTGAGATTAGTAATCATAGGGGTGGTCATGGGTTTGCAGTCCTCCATCCCAAATATTTTGAGGATCTCAATTACATACTTTCCTTGGCCCAGGAAAGCCTCACCGTATTGTTTCTAGATCTCAAGCCCAAGAAAGTAGTGCATTAATCCTAGGTCCTTCATTTCAAACTCTTTAGCCAAATCTTGCTTGCAAGCTGCTATTAAAGTTTATGCCCCTGTGAGAAAGAGATCATCCACATATAGTACAAGGATGAGAATGTCCTCTCCTTTTATAATGAGGTATTGATTTGGGTTGGCATCACTCTTGATAAACCCAATACTTTGTAAGTAACTGTCAATCCTGGAGTACCAGGCTCTGGGTGCCTGTTTGAGTCCATGGAGGGCCTTCTTTAGACGCCAGACATGGTTCGCTCTGTTATGGACCTCAAAACACCTTGGTTGTTCCAGATAGACCTCTTCTTCAATGTTCCCACTGAGAAATGCAGTGTTAACGTCCATTTGATGTATTATCCACCCCATCTGAGCGGAAATAGAGATGAATGTACGAATGGAAGTGTATCGGGCTACTAGGGAGAAAGTCTCTTCATAATCCAGTCCTTCCTTTTGAGAGAAGCTTCGAGCAACAAATTTGGCCTTGTGCTTGTCAATGCTTCCATCCACTACATGTTTTATTGTGTATATCCA